>JAMQGT020005140.1:0-25573 GCA_024447675.2 Pterophyllum scalare
TAAAACTCTCCTTTATGATCAAGCTTATAGTTAGGGCTGGATCAGACAACCCTGAACCACCCCTTAGTTATGCTGCTATAGGCCTAGGCTGCTGAGGGGGGTCCCATAATGCACTGTTTCTTCTCATTCACCTTTATTTACTTGTTTATACTTCACTCTGTACTTAATCATTATTATTAATCTCTGGCTCTCTTCCACAGCATGTCTTTTGTCCTGTCTCTCTCCACTCAGCCCCAACCGGTCGCAGCAGATGACTGCCCCTCCCTGAGCCTGGTTCTGCTGGAGGTTTCTTCCTGTTAAAAGGGAGTTTTTCCTTCCCACCGTCGCCAAGTGCTTGCTCATAGGGGGTCGTTTTGACTGTTGGGTTTTCTCTGTGTTATTGTAGGGTCTTTACCCACAATACAAAGCGCCTTGAGGCGACTGTTTGTTGTGATTTGGCGCTATATAAATAAAATTGAATTGAATTGAATTGAATTGAATTTCCAAATTAACATTTAGGTCATACATAATCATAACCTGGGCCACAAGATGGTTTTACAAAATTTTGCAAAAATGCTGCTGTCAAGGTAAGCATAATCATAGGCAGCATGGTTTGATAAGACAAGATAAGATAATTCTTTATTCGTCCCACATTGGGTAATAATAATCAAATGTTGTGGCTAGGGGTAAATATAAATATGGTGTATTTATATTTAATAAATATAAACTGTGTTTTGTGGGTTTATATATGGACCTATGTATGTTTTCTAAAAAAACAATTGCCAGTATAAGAAGAATGATTATAAAAGCTAAATATAGATGTTGTCTTTAAAAGTTAATACACTCCTCAAAAAAGTAAAGGAACAGAGGAATCAGAGCATAGCATCAAATCAGTTAAACTTCTGAGATGGATGCTCTACGCTCCAGTCAGAAACAGACTTCATGAAAGTGGCCTGTGGGCCCAACATCTTCTAGTGGGCCCTGTGCTCACTGCTGGGCACCATCTAGCCCAACTGGCATTTGCCATAAACTAGCAGAATTGGCAGGTCCACCACTTGCATCCTGTGCTTTTCACAGATGAAGGTAGATTTACCCTGTGCATATGTGACAGACGGTCTGGAGAGGCTGTGGAAACTATTATTCTGCCTGTAACATTGTTCAACATGACCAGTTTGGTGGTGGGTCAGTGATGGTCTGGGGAGGCATCTACAGGCTAGGCAATGGGTACCCTGACTGCTATAAGTTATTGTGATGAAATCCTTGGACCCACTGTCAGACCTTACCGTAGTGTAGTGGGTCCTGGGTTCCTCCTGGTGCACGGCATGCCTGGCCTCGTGGTGAGAGTATGCAGGCAGCTATCGGTGGATGAAAGCATTGATACCACTGACTGGCTCCCACACCCCTCACCTAAATCTAATGGAACACCTCTGGGACATTATGTGTTGGTCCATCAGATACCACCAGGTTGCACCACAGACTGTCCAGGAGCTCAGTAACGCCCTGGTCCAGATCTGGGAGGAGATCCCCCAGGACACCATCCATCATTGCCAAATATGCATACAAGCAAATGGGGGCTAAACAAACTACTGAATACCATTTTGAGTTGCTGGCTGCTGCAGTAAAATTTCTGCAAAAGTGGACGAGTTCCTGCTGCATGATTTTTTCACTTTGATTTTAACATTTTATAATATGTGCCTTGGTGATGCTCAGGTTGTCAGGTTAGGGTTAGAGTTCACTGTAAAGTGACCACAAAAACCTCAGGTCAAAGAGGACAGGCCAGAAGAGAGCTAAACTACAGCAGTCATGAGGATAATAACATTTCTCCAACATGCTGTAAAATGCTGTTCCACATTTTTTTTCTAGAACCAGAGATATCACGAGTTGTCACCCCTGCTGTTGTTTCTAACACCAGCTGCTTTCATTGATTCTGAACACAAAGCCCAGAGATCTATTGAACAAACAACACATCTGGACAGCACTCTAATCTTCAGCAGATGCAGCTGGAACACAGGAAAAATGAACAGTTGTGCATCTTAACAAAAGCATGCAATGACAAGTGCACAGTCCTAGATTCAAGATTGTCCTGTAGGTCACCAGGGAACAGGTCATAAGTAGCTTTATTTACCGATATTCAACCAAAACTTGAGTTGATTCGAATATTTAGCTGTGTGGGTATCATCAGCTGTTTGACCTGTTGTTTTGCACTTTAGTTCTGTAGATTCAGTTCATGTTTCTTATCAGTTTATGCACAATACTCAATAATCATAAAGCAAAAACACGTTTTTACACGATGTT
The DNA here is from genome assembly GCA_024447675.2 of Pterophyllum scalare. Taxonomy (NCBI): domain Eukaryota; kingdom Metazoa; phylum Chordata; class Actinopteri; order Cichliformes; family Cichlidae; genus Pterophyllum; species Pterophyllum scalare. The sequence continues at coordinate 2,275 of JAMQGT020005140.1, forward strand.
GTAAAATTAATAAATACATTAAGTAGAACAAAAGAAATATCCCATTTGCTGTGTTATGCAGACCCTTTGCACTCACAGTCACAATATGCCCTTTCACAGCAAAAATTTTGACATCTCACTGAAGGTAAACACAGCTGTAATTAATATGAAGAATTATTAAATAATTTTGGCCCCATTACATTTAGATGGACTAGGATTCTGGCATTATCACTGACTGAATTAACCACAGATGTAACATCTGGGCCTGAAAAGTGAAGCCATGTGGAAGTGCCTAAAACCTGCATTCCTTCCATTGACCACCAGGCTGTGATTTATCCATCCATCCATTCTCTTCTGCTTATCCTTTTCAGGGTTGTGGGGGGGTTGGAGGCTATCCCAGCTATCACAGGGCAAGAGGCAAGGTACACCCTGTACAGTTTGTCAGCCTGCCACAGGGCTAATGCAGAGAGACAGACAACGATTCACACCTATGGGCAACTTAGAATCACCAATTAACCTAACCCCACTAACTGCATGTCTTTGGGAGGAAACCCACACAAACATGGGGAGAACATGCAAACTCCACAAAGAGAGGCCTTGGCCAAGAGTCAGATTTGAGTCCAGTCCTTCTAACTGCGAGGCAACAGTGCTAACCACAGTGCCACTGTGCTTCATAGCAAAAAAAAATGGCCAAATAAAACATTATGTTCATTTTATATAATCTCCATTAAGCCTTGATTATACTGTGTTGTGGACACAAACATTTACAGCTAGAGATTCAAGAGATGAGTAGACTTTCCTGTTATACTTCTTTCAAGTCTGTTGCCTGGGCACATGCATAGTTAGTGCATGGCAATATAAAATATAGCAGCAAGCGGCAATAATAGGTCCTCGCTGGCCGCTGCCCCGGTGTCGGTGCCAGACGTTGCTGGCCAACAATTCCAGTTGGTGGCATTTTATGTTCTTTCCAAATGAAAAAATGTTGCAGTGCCTTCATTTCCTGCATTTTGTAGAATACCCATAAGAATAAAATGGGGCATTAAGGGCATTACCATGGTAACATGTTAAAAATTCAACACGGGTGTCTTTGGCTTTTTGATCAGGATGGTGATCAGAATTTTTCTACCAAATTTCATGCATTTCAAAGAAAGTAAACTATTTTCTCGCCATATCAGATTTAGTTTGCAGCAGTAGGGGGCGCTATTACGCCTATTGACATGTATCCGTAAACATGGATTCAGGCTCTTTCAGTGCATGACAGATTCAAATCGGACAAAGATTGCACAGACAATTGTACAAAAGAACTTTTTTTTTGTTTGGTTTTTTTTTGGGGGGTGGGGAGTTGACAATGTTGTGATCTCTCCAATGGAATAAATGGGGAAAATCTGGTATTGCCATGGCAACAGTGTGCAAAAGATGACATGGGTCTGTTTGACTTTTTCGATTAGGATGATGTCAAGAATCTAGAAAACAATTTTCATGCATTTCAGGGAAACTAAATTTCTGGGCCTTCATACAAATTTGTGTTTGCTTCTGTAGGGGGTGCTACTGGACCTTCAGCCTTGTGTCCCTAGTTGTGGGTTCAGGCTGGTTCGGTACATAAGTGATAAAATTTTTAGGCTGATCGGACAAAGATTGTTCAAGCGATTACACAAATTCCAATTGGGCGTCTTTCCAGTCACCCTTATATATACATTTTTGGAATGCGCTCGACCCACCAACGCTGTCGTGGGGTCCATTGTCAATGACGAGCACAATGCAAGCTAACATTTACGCTAACAATTTCAATAATGGGCTTTTGTTTGAGGGTCCATTGTCAATTTCGAGCATTCAACATTGACCCTTTTATTTGTTTTTCGCGCGAGCAAATACAATAAGTTCCTTGCTGATCCCTTCAGGAGGCTCGGGCCTAATTATGTGCAGCAATTAAATTCCTTACACATAAAATCAACAAACCCTCAGGCATAGAACTCAGCAGCCACGCATACAAAGAACTCATCGTGCACGTGCAAGTGCTTTGAGCACACTAATACAGTTTCACACTAACTCTCTGCACTCAGAGCTGAATCCTGCTCACAATGAACTGACTTTTGAGCATATATATATATATATATATATATATATATATATATATATATATATATATATATGCCTTGTGATCATCAAGCCAAAACAACCAGTCTCACTATATTAACAAATTAAATTTTTAAGATTAACGATCTTCCTTTTTTTTTAAAAAAAATGAAGTGTTTCCTATTCAGCCTTGTAGGGCTTTACTGCACTCAGTCAGGAGATCTGGCAAACAAATTCCTGTTAAAGAACATAAAACATAAAAGAACATATTGACTACAGATTAAATCAGCTGGTTATAATATGTTTGTCAATTACTTCCAGAGGTCTAGGAGGTCAGGTTCATTGATTCCCTCTGTTCCTTGTTAATTAAATCTTTAATCTCTCTTGACAAGAAACAAATATTGTCCCCAGAATGTTGAGTGTTTGCCCTAACTGTCCAAACTGCTACCTGTTTATACAACACAACATGAATACCTAATCTAGTCACTCTCGTTCCATGTGAACTCATGACTATCAATGGGGAGTCTAATGGACTAATACTTTAATGTTTCAGAACCAAATGACATGAACACACCATAAACTCACTATAAATTACGAGATACTCCTTGAAATACTTACAAAGTGAAATATATTGATTAGTGTTCTTGGAGAGAAATTTCCCTCCTTTCTGAACAGCCCAGGTTATTTTTTTATTGAATTATTTTGCCCCTCAGATCAGCACCCACAGATCAAGTCCCACATGAAGACCTTGGTAACAATAGATAAAAATCGTTTTTAAAGCTCTATTTTCATGATTCTCAGTGTAACGTGTAATCTCAGTTAACTATCAAAAACATGTGTAGTGTCAGCATGGTATTACAATTTAAATGCATTTGTTTCAAAGTTACGCTGACTAAAATGGAAAATGGGACATTTTTCTCACCATCTCCCAAGACTGGGCTGTACATGTATGATGAATTAAGAGCGCAAGCTTTTCAAAAACTTTATTTCACCCACAAAACCCAAATATCAAAAATAAAGAGGAATGAAATTAAATACTTTAAGGAATAAGTGGGCCTGAAAACAGGTCAACTACATAGAACATTACTCAGTGATACTGTGTAACATGCAAAAAGAAACTCCACAAACTGACCTAAACAAATGAACTAGAGCTTCATCTATATACTAGCAGAGCAAACCATAATAAATGAAATGGGGGAAACCATGGTGACAGCAGATGGTGGCCTGTGTGCTGGGACTCTGTATTTCAACTAGCTCCACCCTCAGTAACTTCTTTTTTGTAACCCAAAGGAAGTAGAGTCTCAGGCAGGTAGTTCAAAGCCCACACACACACACACACACACACACACACACACACACACAAAAACAGTAAAGCAAATATTGATGCCATCACTTAGAATACAGTGTAACATCAAAATATGCTGAAAACTAAATCAAATACGCTAAATGTAAACTATGTGTGCATCATATCCCAATAGTTTGTCAGTACTCTTCTGACTTGAATTCTGCAGGTGGGTCGTGTTTGGTAATAATTTATAGTGAAAGTTACCTTTGAGCATTTCAAGAATGTAGGATGCACAAGAATTTATAAGTCCTTCCTTGGGGGTTGTTGGATTTATTCTAATAAATGAAGGAAATCAGTAGCTCAGGTAAAGAAGAAAAGGGGTTAAGAGAACGTAGATGCTTGTTCCACACCACCATAATAAAAGCCACAACAGCACAATCATGACTGGATTCTGGGTTAGGTAGTGTGTGATGACTGCTGCAAAAGTATGGATGCTAACATACTGGAATGTCATGATAAAGCAAATTCAATAGCCATATGTTCTACAGATTCAATGGTGTACTTTGATCAAAACTACCAACGCTCTGGAACAGTGTTTGGCAGAGTGCAAATGCAAACACTGGAAAACATTACATCTGTGAAAAAGTCCGCTGGTGAGGCTGAAATCAAAGACAATAAGAAAATCTCATTGTCATGCATGGTCACAAATGATGCTGTTTATTCTTGCGTGGGAAATATGCACTCAATACTGTATTTGCACAGGAAGTTCTTCCCTCTTCTGCATAACATGTGTTTCTGATGAGGCCCACATCAACCATGTAGCAAAGCACTTGCCACTGTAGTCAGTCACTATCCTAATTTGAATGCAGTATATATATATATATATATATATATATATATATATATATATATAAACTGCATTTATATATATATATAAATTATAGATTTAAATTTAAATGAGATCTTGTGTATTTTTGGCAATATTTTATGTTAAATAAAAGATAATTATATGTGGAAACAAATAAATTACCTAAATAAATAAATATGGTCAAAAATGTAGTCACAATTTTTAAAAAAAATCAGACTTGAAATTACAGAAGAATAACTGTGATTAGTTGAGCTTCTGTGTGTTTATTGCATAGTTTTTAAATAGTAATTAAATATGGATTACTTCTGTTCTTTTGTGATTATATCAACTGTAATGTAGGTTTTTCTACATAACTTTACCAAAAAATCTTTTATATTTAATAGATCTGTAATGTTATAAAGATATCCCCACATATTAGATGAATAGATTTTTCTGTCCAGAAGTCACAATTAAACACACGCATATATATATATATATATATATATATATATATATATATATATATATATATATATATATATATATATATATATATATATATATATATATATATATATATATATATATATATATATATATATATATATATATATATATATATATATATACACACACACACACACACACACACACACAATGCTGCTTTTTCTTTCTTTGTAAAATATGCCTCGCTGATGTCAGTAGACCTGTCCATGTTTGTGAAAATGCTCAAGCTAGATTAGAAAAAACCTGGGTTGCCTTACCCCTTTGAATAATAACTGTTATGTGACCACATAGCCTGATTTCTGATGTTAAGATAAGTGAAGCAAGATGATGAAAAGATATTCTTTATATGCTGAGCCCATAGTACAGGCCGAAGCTTTAACCCTTGCTTTGATACGTAAAATTAACACCCCATTTAATATTGCAGTGAATTATGGATGCACTTGATAACCAAACTAATTAGCCAGCATTATTATTAGCTGATAACTCCCCAGCTCTCCAGATATGGTAAAATGGGATTTTAATAATGTTAAAATGGTGACGGACAATATGCCAGACTCAAGGCTTTAGAATGGTACCCTGCAAACAAATGGCTAATGCTACAGTGGCTACATGGATGCATGGATTTCCAGCCACTCTCTGTTATGCATCTGTTTTCTTCTGCTTATCCTTTTCAGGGTTGTGGGGGTTCTGGAACCTATCCTAGTTGCCACAGGGCAAAAGGCAGGGTACACCTTTGACAGGTCCCCAGCCTGTCACAGGGCTCCACTCGCTATTATGCTTAATAAAATGAAATGAACAGAGTTACTTTAGTAAAGATAAAACACCAAATTAATTTCACACTCTTGTATGTACTCGATTCTAACCTATTCCTATTAACACCTTGTGTCAGTTTTTAATCTACCTTAAGACTTGCTTTGCAGATTCTTGCACCATCAGTGTGCTGTCTGGCAATAGGCTGGATGAATTACTTTAACAAGTTAAGATGAAAACAGACTGAGTTTGTAAATGCAATGCACAGAAGAAAGAACTTTTTTCTAAGTGACTACAAAACCACACCGACCACTGGACAGTTTTGTGGCTTAAGAACATCATAAATGCTTTTAATTAACCTTGTCTAGATGATGGCTTTGGTAAGCCAAAATCAGGTAAGAAATCATGAATGTAGTGTAAAAAATTAGGTCAAGTGGCTTGCCTGTAAATGCAAAAAGAAATGATAGGTCTTTCTCTTTAAGAAATAATGTTGCCAAATTTATCTTCAATTTATCACTGTTGCTAAAAGATGCCCAGAGGCCTTTTTGGTACTGGTACAGGTCCCCACCACAATAAAAAAAAAATACTTGAACGTCAGGATTTTATATGAAGGCACTGGTATGTTTCAGAATCTTGGCTGGCTTGTTTAATTTTGAAACCATTTGGTATGTGTGTGTACTAGAGGACAACACACACATTTTCTGTAAGTTCTTAAAACATTTTAGCAACAAGCACAACATAGTTACATATGTTTGGCACATGTAGAATTGAATGCAACATGTGCATTGTTCCTCAAATATGGATGTGGTGAATAAAACAGAGTCTGAGTGTTTGATCAGTTACACAGATCGGGACAATTCATTGTTATGACCCCAGAGCACTCAAAGAAAGTGTTTCAGCACATCAATCAGCCTGTGCCTGATGGCTGTCACTGCCCTGCTCAGCACTACATTACTGGACGTGCAGGTTGAGCCTTCTCTAGTGGCCTGGATCACTAGCTATCTTACAGGTCAGCCAAAGTATATGGGTATATCATGCTGTTAACTTATGCTGAAAACCTAACCTGCTGCAGAACAGATTATGTTCCAGAGATCAACCGATACGAACTCACAGCCTAATGGACAATCAGTTCTCTGGAAAATAGTTCAATTCAATTCAAAAGACATGCTGTGGAAGAGAGCCAGAGATTAATAATAACTCATGATTAAATGCAGAGTGAAGTATAAACAGAGTGAAAAGAGGTGAATGAAAAAGAAATACTCAGGGGAACCATTCTACTCTTAAGTATCCTAGGAAAGTGAAAGCAAAGTGCTCTATTGGGGTGATACAGTATTATGATTCTTTAAGATAAGATGGGGCCTGATTATTCAAGACCTTATAAGTAAGAAGAAGGATTGCAAATTCAACTGGGAGCCAATGAGGAGAAGCCATTATGGGAGAAATCTGCTCTCTCTTTCTAGTCCCTGTCAGTACTCCAGCTGCAGCATTTTGGATCAGCTGAAGGCTTTTCAGGGAGCTTTTAGACCAGTCTGATAGTAATGAAGTTAAGAAGTAATAAATGCATGAATTAGCTTTTCAGCATCACTCTGAGACAGGGTGTTTCTAATTTTGGAAATATTGCACAAATGCAAAATAGCGGTCCTACATGTTTGTTTAATATGTGCATTGAAGGACATATCCTGGTCAAAAATTACTCCAGGATTCCACTCAGTGCTACTGGAGGCCAAAGTAATGCCATCCAAAGTAATGCTGCGCTTCCAGTAGTACCTACTCAGCGTGGGTCAACTCGCCATGGTTTTGTCTTGTTTCCATTGCAATTGAGAACCACGTCAGTGTGGGTGGGGTCGATATAGCAACGTGGGCAGAAGTCTCATGACGTAATTTGTATGCCACTCAAAGTGTGTTAGCTTTTGTCTACACTGCTGTGTTGTGTGGTGGTACCCATGTGCAGCAATTAGCTCAGAGACGTCATGATAAACTTTCCCATTTCTCATCTCATCGCCCACCAAACACAGAAATGTCTGCACCTCCTCATTGGACCATCGTGTTGGTTTGTGTGCCTCCATTTTCTTGCTGTCGGGTTTTTAAAATGGCACAGTTGATTCTGTTGAAGGAGTCGCTCTCATGACTCTGCTAGTGATGGCACTCCCTGGCCAATCAGTGGAATGTTGTTCTTTGACGTCACTTTTTTGGATTGCCTCGGATCACTTGGAACCCCAGCTGAGTGGGTACTAAAAAAGTACCTGATACCTGGTATCAGGCACTAATGGAAATGCCTACAAACTGTGCAGAGTCGAGTTGAGCCGTGCTGAGTAGGTACTGCGAAAACACAGCATTTTCCACCAACGGGGTTCCGGTGCCAGTGTCAGCATTTGAACCATTCAGAGGTTTTTCCACCGCAAAAGCACTTGGTGCTCGGCCAAAAAACGGGTTCAACTCCAGCCCCGCAAACTAGCCAGTCTCTAACCAAGAACCCGGCAGAAGGGCGTGACTCTACTGTCTCAGTGTAAAGTTTTCTACCACTGTTTCACTGCACGGTGTGTATTACATGAGAAAAGCAATGCCGTTTTCAAAGCCGTGATTTAGGTTGAGCTCTAAGGCTGAACTTCCTGCTTTGTATCAGTTCATATCACAGATAAAAGGACACAAAGTGCGTACTTGTTATTTTGCTCTAATCGCTGTCTGTGTTTACCTCGTGCTGCACACAGATGCTGCAGTAGTTTGTTTGGACCATAAAATGTGTTTGCAGCACAAGAAAGGGGAGCGTGGTCTCCCACGTTTGTGCCCAGATGAGGACCCGCCCACACTCATACGTAAAGGAGCAGTTCACAAAGAAAAAAAACTCAGACCCGTTCTTAGCGTTTCATTCATTCGTTCATTGAAACCAGCACCAGCACTGGCACGAGCACCGGCACCTCGGCGGTGGAAAAGTAGCACATAAGTATCAGGTTTGACACCATGCTTCTAAGATTTGTGGGGCCGAGCACAAGAACTTCAGTTTGATCTGAATTTAGAAGCAGGAAATTAGACGTCATCCAGGCCTTTATGTCTTCAAGACATTCCTGCAGTTTATCTAATTGATGTGTGTCATCTGGTTTCATGGATGGATAAAGCTGAGTATCATCTGCATAACAATGGAAATTTATGCAATGCTTTCTAATAATACTGCCTAAAGGAAGCATGTACAATGTACATAAAATTGGTCCTAGCACAGAATCCTGTGGAATTTTATAATTAACCTTAGTGTGTTAAGAAGACTCCCCATTTACATGAACAAATTGGAGTCTATTTGATAAATATGATTCAAACAGTGCAGTGCCTTTAATACCTATGGCATGCTCTAATCTCTGTAATAAAATATTATTGTCAACTGTATCAAAAGCTGCACTGAGGTCTAGCTGTTTTATAACTTTAAAAGCTTGTGGTACATAACTAATTAATAAAGACAGCTTGATTATATTTTATTAACATTGAAGCATTAATTAAATGCACAATTAGGTTAATTAATTTAATCTTCCCAGAAGATCTCTTGGACCTCTTTGTGTCAACAGTAGGAGGGTCTGAAGTTTTCCAGTAAACTACTGTACAGTGATTTTCGTCTCACATTGCTGATTTATCTCAGGCACTTGTGTTGCTTTCATTCTGTAGTTTCTTAATTTTCTAAACTTATACTTTATTTGTCCTTTGTTTAGCAGCAGGTTCACTAATCAATGTGACTGACCGGATCGCACCAGCCCCACTCCTTTCGTTTTAATGTATCGATTTGATAACCAGCTTTGTGTGATCACTTATCCTGACTGTCAATGTTTGGGTAAGTAAATCCAAATAACAGAAAGATACCCTGGACATGCTGAGCTCTGTAGTACAGGGCCCAGGTTTGTCTCCATCTTCTGGGGACAGGAGGGTGATTACAAGACAACTAAATGATCTAAACTAAATGATCAACATCAGATACCAAGATGCTGGTTCTGTCCAAACCCAGTCAGCATTATAAGAACAGAGATGGCCATTGTGGACTAATTCAAATACCTGAACACCTGTATAGATAACACAACGACCTGGTCCATAAACAGAGATGCACAGTACAAGAAAGAATGGAACCACCATTTTTGTTGTTGTTTTGTTTTGTTTTTTGCTCTAAAAGACGAACACATTCTCAAAATGTGCACAGTGGCCATGACAATGGAGAGAGAGAGTTTATTTTCCTGATGGAACCCTCCCAAACTGATTAATAAAGTTTAATCTAATCTAATCTAACAAGCAAGATTTAAAGACCTACATAGTCCCATTTAATAGGATGGTGGAGTGTTGCAATGTTTTTAGACAGAAGACTATGAAACTTTGATTTGCATTCTTTGTGTTTTGCAGTTTGTTTTAATTTTTCTTCACTTGCTGACTTATTTCATTTGTCACTTGGCTTTTACATTTGCTCTCACTGGCTAGCTTGGTCACTGAAAACTACTTAACATCTGTTGAAACTCTGATGACTTTTTGTCAGTGTCTGTTGCACTAATGCCATAACCTAGTGATTCTGGACACCACTGGTTGAAGGGAAACCACAACTCTTTGCATGTCCTCCTCACTGAATTGGATTGTCTCTGTGGTCTTCCTCTTTTCCTCCTGCCCAGCTGTCATGGCCAGTAGCTGATATTTATGCAGATATTTACAGTCTTTATTAGTTATGCAATGCAAGAATAAATCACAAAAGATCCTAGCACACAAACACACACACACACACACACACACACACACACACACACACACACACACACACACATATACATATATATATATATATATATATATATATATATATATATATATATATATATATATATATATATATATATATATATATATATATATATATATATATATATATATATATATATATATATGAGACCCATCAGTTTTGAATATTTAAAGCACATGACTGAAGGTGACTCCTTTATGGTAGTAGTGTGTTTTTTTTTAATGATAAATTTCCTGTAGTAACTCCACCCTACCTAGCGTCTGTGTGTCTCTGTCCTCCGCCCGGTCCTCTTTATTATTATGTGGCTGCTGGATTAACAATCAGAGCCATAATAAACTTCGAAACACAGGTTCAAGGGTCAGCTTCTACATAAAAAAACTAGACTGCACAATTACAAAATCGTTTGGGTTCAAGTTGCACTGCTAATACTCTATATAAACCATTAATCTGCCATTTCCAGTCTTATTGGCATAAGAGGGTATTCGTCGTAGGCCCGAATTTAATTCTCAAGTCAGAGAGTTGTCACCGTTCTAAAGGTCATGTTTTAAAATCAGAATAATCCCTACTGCATTAACTCATCTACACAAAGGTGAAATGTTTAGTTTATTTTACTCAGAAAAAAGGACGCAATTTTCCCCCGGTAAGGAGAGGCAATGCTGTTGAATGGAACAGGCGTATCCGTGTTATACTTCTAAAAGTGCTCATTCAATAAAATGATGTTTTCAAACGCCTATAATCAAAAATACATCTTCAACACCAATATTTATAACTATGATCAGGAATCTATATTAATAATTTCTCTCCAGTGTGCCACCTCGGCCAATTTGGAGCCATTAGGCCTGTAATGATTTGCTTCCAAACACACACACATCAAACGGCGGAGAACAATGGGGGTCTGGCTGCTGTCTCTTCCCTTTAATTCTCCATAACAAAAGTACAAAGGTTGAGACGGAGAACAAAGGCTTTACCACTAAACACCGTTAACACCTCTCCGGGCCGCGGCGCCGCGGAGGGCCAACGCGAACACCGCCGCCGTCTGGAGCGTCAGTGATAGAGGAGGAGAGGAGCGCTGCCCCGGGGAACACAGGCGTGCAGCGGTGGGTGAGGGGTGGGGCAGGTAATAGGACAAAAACACCTCATCATCTCTCTGACGGTCTGAACAGACCTGTATGTACGTGTGTTTCGGGCTGCAGGTAGCATCTTCACGGGCATTTCTAATGTAAACACAGTCTGCATCTGATATAAACTGATCTGAAGGAGCACCGAGACAGACGCACCGATAGAGGGATTTTTACGTTATTGTATACCTTGGGCAACATAAACAGAAACAACCTGATGCGTAAGTAAATGCTTTTAAAATATTTTAAAATTTTTTATCATCACTGTTTAAAACTTGGTTTTATTTCCTCACACCCCAACTGCACGTGTTAAGATAGTGACGAGTGCAGATTGTCTCCGTAAAATTTTCCCCTCTTTCTCTTTTCCTGATTTGGCTCTGCAGGCACATCAGAAATGTGTATCATCTTACATCACGTGTTTCGGTCAATTAAGACTCCACGCAGGAACTTAGAAGTTAAAAACTCTCTAAATTAAATAATTGTATCGTGTTTGGCAGATGGGGTTCATGCTCCAAATAGAATAGTTATGTAGCATTCACAGAAACCATTTGAGTTCAAAATCAGATTATCAGCAATTCTCATGAAAGTATGAGAATTGCTGAAATTGCACGCAGATAAGTTCATAAGCCGGTCTCTGAGATTTGAAAGGGGACCTGGGTTTTCCAGGACCCCTGAAACAAAGGAAGTTAACGATGTGGGTCCTGTGGGGATATCTTAGACCCATTTGGGAATTAACAGTAAAGCTATTATTATCCTTACTGGAAAGTGTCCGACTGTGCGCCTGTCTCCAAATGTCTCATTTCAGTGGCAGAGGACAGACAGGCCCCCGTGGCTGGTTCCGCGGTAGTGCACAGTTCCACCGGTAAGGAGCAGCAGGACTCGCGCAGCGCCCTGCTGGACCAAAGCAGAAGGCATCGAACCGCGTTCACGCGTGAGCAGCTGTCTCGTCTGGAGCAGGAGTATGGCAAGGAAAGCTACGTCTCCAGACCCCGGCGCTGCGAACTGGCTATTGCGCTCAACTTACCAGAGACTACGATAAAGGTACTGAGGTTAAAGGACCATGGCAAAGCATTCATGCAATATCAACAGACAAGTTGTTTTTGTTAAATCTATGCTACAGTTGCATAACGGATACAAATGAAAACCTTATATGGGCCATATTACTTATCCTAAGAAAAATAAAATAAGTTATTACAAGTTATTATAGATTATATAACAAGCAGATTAATGTTTGTTCATTTCAAGATAGAGTAAGCATAGAGTAAGACCACAGACCTACCATGCAAGTGCAATTAACCTCTAGGACTCAAAGTCACTTCAGGTCCCTTGGGTGGTTCAGAAGCACTCTGTAGACTGGCCTGTGTTATGAAGCAGGATATCCTTTTTCATCTGGCTTCACTTATATGGAATTATTGTAAGATCTTTACCTTATAATATAAAGGCGACTGTTGTGATTTGAAGTTATATATATATAAAACCGAACTGAATTGAATTATCTTAACATTAACAATCCAACTAAACAGTCAAATGAAGGTGGTTATTAATAAGGGTTTTTCTAGGATTTTTTTTCAGTGTTGAAATCAGAACATTGAATCAGAAATAAATACACTGCAGAAAACTGGTGTAAAAACTAAACACACAGTCAGGTTCAGGAGCAGGCCTGAGCCCTAAAAGAGAGTCTGAAATGGTTTTGCATTGAATGAAAGTGGTGAAACAAGCGTTTATTAGACTCTTCACTGACGTTAAACTCATAATCCTACTTAGGTAACAGTACAAAATATTTTGCTTCAAAATGTACTTAATGTACCTAAAGTAAAAGTGTTCATGCAGAAACTTACATGTGATATTATTGGCTCATTATTATTCATTCATTCATGTGCATATCACTTGTGTGTTGCCACCTGGGGTGGTGTCACTGGAAACACCCTGGAAAGGTTACTGGTCAGCATAGTAGACTGGGTAGAGGCAGGTTTAGAACAGCGGCCCACTGCACCCAAGGCAGCACTTTTAATACGCAGTAAATGCACCCACCTTGTGCCAGCTGCTGGTAGGTTTTTATGAAAGAGCAGGACTGTAAGAAGAAGCCTTATAAATACAGCCACCTGAAGTTTTAGAAGAACAGCCTTCCAACTGGGCAGCCCCTAAAATAACTTGTCAGTCTGAGCTTTGAAAGAGAGTAGCACGTAAGAGAAAATTAAGCAATGTGTTATGTAATCTGGCTGGTAGTGATAGTGAAATGATAGTCAGAGCCCCTCATTTCTAGTTTCATATTTATAGAAATACTAGTATAGGTATAGTAATGTTGCGATCCCTTGGTAAATCGGGTAAACAAGCAAGTTGAGAAGTAAAATATCTCAAACAAATTTAAGATGACTTTTTTTTAATCTAATTACCTAGTTACGTACTTATTGTGATTTGCATCATAAAAATGAAAAATTCAGCAAAAGAGGCACAAAGGTAATATACTCCAATAAGACAGGTGATTGTTTTTAATATTCAAAGTATTTCAGTGACTGCTCTGTGAAGGGTTAAATCCAGTGCTGCCCTACATACTCCCCGTAGGATGAACCATACTCCTTGACTTTTAATCTAACATGGTCATAATCATAGTCATGACGATTATCTTTTTTATTTCTGAGTGAAAATTCTTGACATCTTTGAATGGATTGTTTTAAAATTTCACACAGACTTGAGCATAGGTGTTGTTTGAATATTTGCGGGGGAAGACATGTTAAGCATGGCATTGAGGACACCTGCCCAGAAACCTTTGAATATTAAACACCTTAGATCCTGTATTGTATAATACAGTGAAGGCATTCTGTATAAATTTTAAATAATGTTTTCAATTTTTTTTCTAATTTAATATGAACCCTGCTAACTGAGCACAGATGTTATTTACTCTTCAGATGTCATTTCTGTTTGCCTGATTGGAGACACGAGTTATGCCGCTTTTCCACTAGTACCTACTCGGCTCGACTCGACTCTGCTCGGTTTTGTTTTGTTTTCCATGAGCAGCACCTCAGAGAGGCGGGCCTAAAGTCCAGTGACGCCATTTGTATGTGACACAAACACAAATGGTCGCTCAGTCCAGCTTCCTCTGGATTCTGTCATCAGCCACAAGGACAAAAATGTCTGTGTTGGTTTGTGTGCTCTCAACTAACTAGCCAACTAGTGCCACGCATTCTGTTGATGTCACACTTTTGGCTAAAAAAAAGTGCCTGGTACCAGGTACTACAACCTAATGGAAAACCCTAAAAACCGAGTTGAGTCGAGCCAAGGAGGTACTAGTGGAAAAGCAGCATTAGAGTGCAATGATTTGGCAATTTTTTCTGATATCAGGTCACTTTTGTGCATTTGAGTTTGGGGAAGAAGCTTCATTAAATGTGCACGTGTCACCTGTTCACATATACAATATTTTATTTTAATTTATCAAATCACAGATTCATTGTTTGGTGCTATTTAGAAAATATTAGCATGCTCCCAATAACAGGTTTTATAATTAGGATTAGGTAAATACTCCCTGAGATGAACAACATTTGACATATTATGTATAGTAATTATTTATTTATCAAAAAGTAAGCCAAGATATAGAAACAATGAGAGAAAAACTACATACACTCAGCAATTCAATAACTTGTAGAACCACTTTTACCAGCAGTAACTTGAAGTAATTGTTTTTGATGTCAGTCTATGACATCACAGCGGAGGAATTTTGTCCCTCTCTTCTTTGTGCTGCTTCAGTTCTCTGAGGTTTATGGGCATTTGTGCATACACAACTTTGTTAAGGTCCTGCCACAGCATTTCAATGGGATTTAGGACCGTGCTTTGACCAGGCCATTGGAACACCTGGATTCTTTTCAATGTGCCTCAGGACTGAAAGTCAGCAGCCTGGGTTCGAGGCTGACTCATGGCCATTAGCTGCTTAACTTCACCCGCTCTTTCTCCTACTTTCCTGTTTACTCGTCACTGTAACATCAAAGGCCAAAAATAATCATTTGTGGGATTAACATGAAAAAAATATCTGCACAGGTTGCATTCAATGAAGTTATGTTTAATCAACATGAATTTTCTATGTTATAATTGAACAATGTTAAATGTGAGTTGTTGTCTATGCTTCCTAAGATCAGAAACATTCAAGACTTAAATATGTTGCCCTGTTTCCTGGAATAATCTGCAGAAGGAGCTGAAATTGTCAGAACTGGTTACAATGGTGGAGTTTAAGTCCCATTTTAAAGCAGTGAGAGGACGGATCTCTGTTATGATCTGTTATGGCACATGTTTGTGTTCACTTGTCGGTACTGAATATCAGTTGTATTTGATTCTTTACTTTTTATATGATTACATGTTGTATTTGCTGTAGCTTTTAAGATTTAAATCTTAAGGAGACTTTTACCTGTATTATTATTATTATTATTATTATTATTATTATTATAGAAATATATGCATATAATTTAGTTTTTTTCCCCTTCATTTTTACAGAAAACAATTTACAATTTGAGTTTAGGTGTCTATGATGTCTACGGCAGAAGTAAAGTGAGTTTAAACAAAAGTATGAAGCAGATTTTTGACCTATATTCATCAATCCTATGCAGATCAGTCATAGGAGAGCAGTTATCAAAAGCTTTGATGAGAGAAACATCACACCTATACACAAGATGTTAGTTATATATTAAGCCTTAGGATATTATTTATGATTTATACTTTCTGGAAATTTTCAGTGAAACCTAAATTAATCAAATTAAAAGAGCTGACTGGTACTCACCACTGCACAGAGCAGCACTCAAACAAAGTAGGAGTCACTCTGAAGGAACAACAGCAGGTATCTGTACAACAACAAAAAGTTATATCATTGCATTAAGTTAATGATAGATCGTTTTATGCCATCTTTATACCAGAGGTTCGAGTCTGATTTCTGTAAGCTACATACTACAATGGTACACATATGTATCCCCTATTGAGGGTACAATGGCAGTACCTTAGAGGGTACTACCCCAGTGACAAGCCATTGTATCTCTAACAGTACAATAAGGTACTTTGTTTAACAGACTTATCTTCTCTTATCTTCTCTCCTGTGGAACCACAAACACCCTCTGTGCTTCCAAGAATTGGTGTCAAACTTTTCTTTTTGATCAAGTTTATATTTGGGGCTGGAACAGGTGACCCCAAATCATCCCTTAGTTGCTGTTATTTGCTGCTGGTGGATTTCTCATGAGTCGCTTGTCCTTTACTCTCCTCTTTTTCACTCCCCTTACATTTATATCCCACTAAATATCTTTTCAATAAGGATAGATCATTAGTAGGATTTGAACATGATTTATTGAAAAGCAGTACAATTAGCTATTTGGCTATTAGACTCTAGTGGTCCATCGAAGCAGAAGGGAATCCCTGTGAAGATAGAAATTAGGGCAGAACCTCCAGGAGTCTAAATGCTGGTGGTGGTGGAGACCAAGATGGAGGCTTGGAGCTCTTGAGTGGTGGAGAAGGGGAGCTGGTAGGTTGCATGAATGAGTCTGAAAAGGAGAATGGAAGGTGAGCAGTGATATTAAAGTATGCTGAGCAGAGGCTGATTGGCTCATGGAAGGCGGGCAGAAAGATGATTGGACTAGACGTTGGCATTGAGTTTGACAGCGTGGGAAAGTGAAAGTAATGTGAAATAGAGAAGCAGCCAAACAGCTGGTAAAGTAGGCAGATGAATGATTGCAGATCTTCCTTACTGAACTTATGCTAAAGCTTCATTAATGTCTGGCTTCCTTCTTCTGTAGTTTGTGTTTTGTTTGTTCTTCATGGTCTCTACACTCCTCTCTTCTCTCTTCTCTTCCCTCTCACATCCAATGGGTTGTGATATTGAAAACTCCTCCATGAGCCCAGTTCTCTCAGAGGCCTCCTGTTAAAATGGAGTTCTTCCTCCCCATTGTCACCAAGTGCTGTTCATTGGGGTTTTTGCTCTAATTTTGTAGAGTCTTTAAAAAAGCTTGTTGAGACAAGTGTTCTAGTGAAAGCGCACCATATAAATAAAATTTAATTGAACTGAACGATTTCCTTCACCTTCCAGGTGTGGTTTCAAAACAGGAGAATGAAGGATAAACGCCAGAGACACCCCTTGCATTGGCATCACCCACCTGTTGACCCACTGGGGGCGCTTCTGATGGGCAGAACGTCTCCTTCCTCCATCTTACCATACACCTTCATCCAACCCCACCTCCCACACATCCCTGTCCACCACTACACCCCCCTGGCTCTCCCTTCGACGGCATCCTCTCACAGCTTGTACAGCACACCAATGAGGCCCCTGAATGCATTCCACCTCTCCCAGTACAACAACAGCCCTGGAGGGCTGCCTCCAACAACAGCAGCCCTTTACCCCTCTGTCAGCATCATGCACCATCCTACTTCATGCCCCTGCCCCCTCTGCCATCAGTGGGAACCAGAACAACTGTACAAAGTCAGAAGGGATGCACTGGGACTTAGCCAGCCTCGTAGTCCAAAAGCCAGTGCTCATCCTGCTAGTCTGGGAAGAAGAGAAGAAATGGTGTAAAACCAGATTAAAACTGCTTTTAACAAAAGCTGCTGGAAGCAAATTACAGCATCCCCATTAATGCTAGCTCTAGAGAGGAGTTTGCTAAGCCAAACGCAGTTAACTGAGTTTCTTGTGTTCTTGTGTAACTTTAAACAGACATGACACAAACATGCAGGTCTTATTTAACATGATGATAGTCACATTGCCAATAACTGAAGGCAGTGTTTTGTTTTGTTTTGTTTTGTTTTGTTTTGTTTTGTTTTGTTTTGTTTTGTTTTGTTTTGTTTTGTTTTGTTTTGTTTTGTTTTGTTTTGTTTTGTTTTGTTTTGTTTTGTTTTGTTTTGTTTTGTTTTGTTGGTCAGGACCCTTTTTGCTAGTTAGGCCACACTGTGCCTTTGCAAACATAGCAAATGAAAGCCATAACTTTTTCTCTGTATGTTTTGGAAAGTGACCACCATACTATTTGTACAGCCTAGTTGCTACTGTTTATTAATCACTCTATATGCAGCCACAACATTAAAACAAACCCTGTAATATTATGTAGGCCCAAAATAAACCCTTCAAAATAATAATAATTTTTTAAAAAAAAGGCAGACATGTTGGACATGGACAGAGGAGGCATGTTCTGAGGCACTCAGATGTCGGCAGTGGATGTCAGGGTCGGGTTTGTTCTGGTGCATTGCACTGTAACATCAATTATATCATAATATCAATGTTATTACCTCAACTCAGTGTAGATACTGAGCAGCCACAACATTAAAATTACATGGGGCAGCTGTGGTCAAAAGTTTTGAGAAAACAGAACTTAATACCTGAATCCTGAAATTGAACTTTTAAACCTGGTATATTTTTAAGAGCTACTATTGGCTTGCAGCAGAGAGACACAGCAAGTGCATATTAGTTTGTGGCAGTAGGACTGATTTGATTCAGATTTAGTTGAGGTGAAGAACTTACAGTATAAAGCAGCTAAAAACACACACTGGTAGATTCTAAAATCATGTTTTGTAATGGGACAAATATGCCAACTGAAAATATTATTGTGCATACTATGGTTTTGGTTTTCATTGTTTCCCTGCTATAACAACTTGCTTTTGTGTTTATTTAATATAACCATAAAACCTTTGCATCGACATCCAAATACCTTTGGCTAATTCAGGATATGAAGAACAGAGTAATATTGATTCAAAGTTTTATTAAATTCCTGGTTAGTATTGATGTCCTTCAATGGGCCCTGTGCTCACTGCCTGGAACCATGGAGCTCTGTTGGCATTTGCCATAGAATACCAGAATACCACCACTGGCGCCCTTTGCTTTTCACAGGTGAGAGCAGGTTCACCCTGAGCACATGTGACTGATGTGAAAGGTCCTGAAGAAGCTGTGGAGAACAGTGTTCAAGGATTCAGGGATTCTTTATTGTCATTCGCATGACATTTCCATGTAACGGAGTATAGACCACTGCTGTGTAATCCACAAACCTCACAATAGGACAGCCTATGCTGCCTGTGAAATAGTATGACCGGTTTGTTGGTGGGTCAGTGATGGTCTGAGGAGGAATGCAGACCAGATGTCTATAGGCTGACAACAATTAGGTATTAGGATGAAATCCTTGGACCCACTGTCAGAGCCTACGCTGGTGCAGTGGGTCCTGGGTTACTCCTGGTGCACAACAATGCCCAGCCTCAGGTGGTGAGAGTATGCAAGCAGTTCCTGGAGGACGAAGGAATTGATACCACCATCTGTCGTCTCATTGGGAGCATGCCCCGACGATGTCAGGGCACATACGAGCATGTGGGGGCCATATAAACTGCTGAGTAGGATTTTGAATCACTGAAATGAAACTCGCCTGCTCATTAGTTTTTCACTTTGATTTTGATGGTGTCTTTGAATTCAGCCCTCTGTTGGTTGACAATTTGTATTTCCATCAATCAATGTGGCATCCTTTTGTTCCTAACACATTTCTCAGACCATATCAGTATAGATATCCAGCATGATTTTGTTCCCATTGAGATCTGATGTGTTTTCAAAGCAATAATAGTAATAATAATGCCTTAGACTTATATAGCACTTTTCATGGTACTCAAGGACGCTTTACAATTCCATGAACTATTCATTCACACCTCAATCATAGTTGGTGGTGGTAAGCTACTAATGTAGCCACAGCTGCCCTGGGTAGTCTGACAGAAGCCTATGGCCCTTCCGACCACCACCAAATACCAACCACATTTACACTTAGGCAATGTGGGTTTAGTGTCTTGCCCAGGGACACAATGATGGGGACTTGAACCAAGGACCCTCCAGATACAAGGTAAGCACCTACCCATTGAACCACTGCCACCCCGTTTTCAAAGTGTTCCTTTAATTTTGGGGTAGGTGTATCATAATGTTTATGTGTGCGCCTCCAGCAGGATTTAAGACTTTATTTTCACTTTTTGTTTCTTTTAGAACACATGTACTGATGGGACTGGGAGCACAAGCTGTGCTGAAGAAAACCTAACTGTACCATTTACAAGTGTGAGACAAGAAGATTAATATTACTGCTGTGTATGCTGTATCAACTTAAGACATTGTTGGCATAGCTTAACATAAAAACAGGAAGCAGGGCGAAACATAGCATGACTCAAATCAAAGTTCCACTCTCAACTTCTCTGAAGTCCTTGGGTTTAAATCTGTGCACAAAACGCAAAACTAAAAATGGGTACTCTTATAGGGAAGTACATGATGGCACCTATTTCTTGACAGACAGCAGTTTTATTTGTTCCTACATTCTGCTTTTTTTGTTTGGTTTGTTTGGCAGTGTCAGTGTGGCAGAAAGGCTTTAAAAAAAGGAGTTGTAGTCTCTACACCTAAACGCTATTACTCAAGAAATAGTTTCAGTATTAAGCTCCCACTCAAAACAAAAACTACAGTTTTACTGATTTCTATTCATGTAGGGATTCGATATACAAGATTCAACATCACTTTTCTGGAATTGTGTATTAGGGTGTGTTATGGTAGGATTTTATCTGCTGTCAGTCTCTGTGCTAAGCTAGGCTAGTACAAGTGGCAGTCCACCAGGGCTGAAAGATGAAGCCAATGTTTCTCAAGTAACTAAAGTCCTTCATGTAGCCACCTGAGGTCAGTTCCAAAAGCATGTTAAAATACCCAACTTAATAGCAATAAAAAGTATTTTCTTCAAATTTCTCCCACCATAATAATTGTACAATACAATACTTGATTGTGCTGGAGGTCCCTTGTGAGCATTCTTTATTGAATTGTCTGATTAATATTGCTTGCTATGTAGTACAGACTGGGGAGCAGTTGGTCCTTCACTTTTGCTGAGTTAAGCAGTTGATTAGTCTGTTTTATAGCACTGATTAGCAGGTATGTGTGTCTGTTGGATGCTGTACAATTTTATGGGGCACACTGCTCTGTTGTCTAAGTATGACCAGTTTCAGGAAAAAAATAGTGCTTGGTGGTTGCCAAAACATTAATGCTGAACCAATAGGCTCACATCCCAGATATTATATCAAAGAATGTCACTGACATTCACTTAGACAGTAAAATGACCTGATGTGTGGCAACTCTTTTTCTTCCTGAGCATCGACCTACAGGTCTGTATGATGTTTAATTCCCTCACCCATCCTCACACACAGTGACTTAGCGTTGGTTTTCATAGCCATAAATCTGCACAGCAACAGAAGGGTCTTGCTGCTAATGCCACACCCAGAGGCAAACATGCAATCTCTTTACTGAACAGTCTGGAACTAAACAAACTGCATTTGCACTTGTAAAGTACAAGCATAAAGATGTTGTTTAACTTTGTGAAGGAATGAATTTTATGCAGTCTGTCACTTTTTGATAAAAAGTTTTTACTTTTTAATAAAAAGCCGAAATTGTTAACATTATTGTTTATCTGCTTTGTGTAACATAAAATACATGAGCTGATTGTTTTGTATTTCTGACATTAAACTTTTTTTTTTTTTCCAATGAGATTTTTACTTTTGCTATGTTGAAAAATTTTACCTGGCATTTCTTATGTGAATGGAGTTGACATGTTCTTGTTTTCTGCAAAGTGAATCAATAAAGTTTCATTGCTGAATCCAAAACTAGACAAAAATGCCTCATATTCATTTCTGGTAAGATTTACATTCTCCTGTTTCCATTCACTTAAATCCATGGCAGCGTGATATAATATCCTGTAAATAGTAAAATAGGCATTTTGATTGAAATGAAAACTACCTTTAAATATCACTTTTATAGACAATCTGCCCTCTTTTTCATTGGTATAAACAATTCTCCCTGATCCGACTCATATTTGCCTTGATATTACTGATTAATTTACTTCTCTGTGGTCTGATAGTTTTATATTCAAAACACATACTGCTGCTGAAGCAATAAAATGACATTCAGCCTGTTTGCTGGTGATTGAGACGTGTACACTGCAACTTAAAGTCTTTCAGCACTTCTTCTTTTGACCAGATCTGAGCTGATGTGTGGAGCTAACATTCGGAGCAGTTTATTAATGCCAGTGCTTTCCTGTGTCTGATCAGAAACACACGGTGCTCAGGACTGTGACATCACCAAGTCAATGCATTATGGGACTGTTCATACAAGTCTGAGATGATAATGGAATGGAGGGAGATAGATCAGTGAAAAACATCACCTTAGACAACAGTTCAAGAAATGTACTTTTGTGTGATCATAGCATTGTCGTACTGGTAAGTTCTAATTATAACAAATTTAACAGTTGCAGTCACACGTCACAGGGCTGTTGCTAAGTTGCACACTTTAGATGTGGCCGTTATCTTGGCTGTGGCTAAATGGCAGCATAGCTAGAATCAAACAAATTCTTTATGATTTTGTTTGTTTTTTTAATAAATAAAAAGCTGCTAAATGCAGCAGTGGGATCCTGAGTGGATGCTATTAAGGCACACCTCTAACTTTTACATGGTTACATCATGTTTATGTTTGTGTTTCAGGCAAACCAGCTTATGAAATGCGACAGTGTGCTTGTGACTGGGTACCATCGTTACAACTTGGACACACACCTCCGACCAGACTCAACAAAGAATAAAGTCTACATGCTCCTTCACCCGTTGCTGCACCACAACATGAAGTGTTGCAGTCAAATTTTGTGCCATAATAAAAAACAAAGGCCGTCACATCAGAACGACTTTTATTTTATAAGACTCACAGTACAGTTTAACACAACTACAAGACAGTACATGAAATGATATTATTACAGTGCAATATTAAATACCAGGTAAAACTTTAAGCTTTGCAAGATAAATTAATATTTAATATGCAGTGATTGTGCACTGTAGTGAATTTGTGACTTATGATGTTGGATTGTAGAAATAGAACTGAGTTGACTTGACAGCCAGAAAGCAGCATGTGGCTGCTGCTGTGTTTAGCTACGCACTGTCTCCTTCATATTAACATAACACTGAGAAATTTAGTAAGCAATACGTAACTGAACGAAGTACGATAA
>JAMQGT020005141.1:0-83976 GCA_024447675.2 Pterophyllum scalare
TATGTCTCTAATTCTTCCCTCAACCAGAACTGTCCTGCATGATGATCACTCCCTTGAATCTCGACTAAAACTAAATAAATTAATTGATTGGGGTTGTTTACGGAAAGTGCAACTTCTTTAGAGTTGGCCTATGAAGAAATTTGCCACATTGCTGCTAATGCAGACGTGCATTTTGTATCCAGATATGGGATTACAAAGGTGACTAATGCTTCTAAATAACTGGCGCATAGCTTACTCGATGACCATGCTGAATCACAGACTCATTCTCGCACAAGTCCTCTTTAGTAGAGATCACAGAAAGGTTTGGGGCAACATTTGCCACGGCAGGTTTTGCCTGTCCCTCAGATGGCCTGTCCAACAATGCCAGAAAGTGGCTATTACACAATCTGTTGCACTATGATCTCTGAGAAACAGAAATGGCGGCAAAGGGACTGGGGGCATGCTAGCATGTGTCAGCGAGCCAGAGTACCGGATGAGGAAAATAACAAGACTCGGGGAAAAAAAAGAACAAAGTTGGTGGCTTTACAGCTTCCCTGTTGGATGTTGCATACAGTATGAAACCGTAGATGGCCCTAAGTGGCGCAGCTCCAGCCGACCCGCCAGCTCAGTCGAGGCCATGTCACAGACTTCCTTTGATGTTGGGTGGAAGCGCAGAGGGGTGAGAAGGAGAGGGGAGGAGGGATGAAGTGGCAGAGGGAGGTGAGGGTGGATAGACTGCAGCTGTTTTGGCCTCTCCACAGCCACAGCTGACATGACAAGAGCTAACAATAATTCTTCTCTGTAGTTCTGCACTACAACCCTCATCCACCCCCACGCTAACCACCTTCCTCAACCTCCCTCCTGCCCTCCCGCTAGGATGGCCGCCCGCCTGCATGTCTGCAAATTGAATGTACACACAAATATATACACACGTGCACACACACACACACACACTAACTAATACACAGGAAAGTGGAGCAAAAAAAAAAGACCAACTGCGGCATAAAAAGTATGTCTGATTGATTGTAATGCTGCTCTGAGTCAGTCTCATACAAGTACATAAGCTGGCAATGTGTAAATGCAATCACTGTAACACACTGAAGCAAAGTAGGAGAGAGTAGGGTTAGTTGCACTTTGCTTTAATTCAACGTAGAGCATTGAATGATCTCTGAGTGCTTGTCCCTGAGAAAGCACTTCGACATTCAGCAGCAGCACTGCAGTGTCCTTTCTAACCTCGTGTTGCATCACCTGTAGCTGACATGGCAATGGACTTCACAAGTTAGAGTATCTTTCTGATTCCTTTTCTCATACAGAAAACCTACTGCAAGAAGAAACATGCTCAGAAGCCCAAGCTGCTGTCATTTGCCTGGCAACATTTTGTGGCGTACGCCACTGTCCCTAAATGGAAATATGTTTACTTCCAGCTTCATATTTTTAGCGTTAGACTGTAGTACGGTAGCTGTGCATGAACCTAATGATAATATATCATGCATAATTGAAATTTAATGGCTATAAATTAGATGTTACTGTAGCCAAAGAAAATCGATACTGTTAAAAAGGCGCTACAGGTGCATTAACGCTAAAAAAACCAAACAAAAAACAGGTTGCTAGGTGGTTGCTAGGCAACAAAATGACAGGGCCTTATATATACCTGAGTGCCAAGTTTGGTTGCTCAACTCCTGATTGTGTAGGAGGAGTTGGCGGGCAAAGAAATGATTTCGTGTGTTATAGTAAGATACCGGACCTTAGTGCAGCTCCTTAGTTCATCTTGTGTCTAAAGCCCTTGTAGCCACCTTCCTCCTGTCAGCAGTCTGATTGGCTGCCCCACGTAACCAGGAGCTTTCGGCAGGCGGTGGCTTCTGTGTTTACGTCATATAGATCCAAGAGGAGAAAAAACAAACAAACAATAAAACTGTCTCAGGGATTACTTGTACATATGGTGACCTTATTATTTGAAATTTGATATGAGCATCCACTGTAACAGTGTATGTATGACAAAAAACAATGAAAAGCATATCAGGTCTTCTTTAAAGACCTGTTACCTCAGTCAAGTGACACAGACAAATTGTAAGTGGTAGGGCATCCTTGACTTTAGAATAAGTTAATTTCCTTACAAACAGTTGTGTTGCACACCAAACGCTTTTGTGGCAGCAAGTGAATGAGTAGAATCATGCATCTGAATTCACTGTTTATAAATTATCCTGCGATAGCTTAGTAGATGCAATCATTCTCGACGGGCAACTCTAGCTCAGGATTTTGCCACATGTTGAGGCGGCAGTGCTGTAATACGAGTGATGCTCAAAGACGAGCATGACACTAATTTTAAATTTGTTGATGCACTCAAAGGCTCACTTTTGAATTTTAACCAGAAAAAGGCTGTTGCTTTATTTGTACAGCAGTGGTTAATTGTGGGCTACTCTGATCCATTTGTGGAATTCTCTGTCTGCAGGAGAACTCTTCCACATCCAGTGAGTCACATAAGCCTTATGCTATCCCACCCCTACACTTTTCTTCCTGTGCTAACTGGGTGTATGATTCACGCTGTTCTGTGTGATTTTTTTTTTTTTTTTAAAGCCATCCTCTTTGAAGTTCATTTTTAGACGCCCCGTGGATTACACTTTGTGCTCAGTGGAATAGGTTAAACATGTCCAGATGTGCTGTGAAGAACTAAATGAACTGTAGACAATTTTCATTGTGATCCACAGATAATTCTCAACTTTTTAATGATGCCTCTTGGTGCCTCTGGAACATGATACACCTACAGGCATTAGTACCGTTACAGCTCAAAGGGAAGAGTCATCTGTGTGATAGTGAAAGCTTATTTCCCAAGGTGTTAAACAGTACCTTTACAAAAATAGCATAGTGATTGGAATTTATGTCTTGCCCTGTGCCACACAAAAACTTACAGTGTATTTTAGAAAATACCCATACAACTTCTCAGGAGTACTAAAGATAACTCTACTTACTTTACAGGGTTGTTGAAATCTTCTTGCTGCTTCCATTCTAAGATTAAGTTGGTTTTAGTGTATGGGTGCTAAGATGTTGTGAGTGCAGTATAAAGTAAATACATCAGTATAAGGTAGTTACAGTTTTTGCACAACGTGCACTCATGGATTTGTGATGACAATGTGTGTTCACAGCAGGAGCCCTGTGTCCTAAAAATGTCATTTAAATTGTTTTTTTTAATTATGCTCTGAGAGAAACGTGAATTATGAATTATGTTTTGTTTGTGACATTTTACAAATGTGTGCTCTCAACAGATTTTTGCTACTTTTCTGTTCTTGCTTTCCCAATCCTGTCCTATCCAATCCTTAGTAAGTGCCTAAAGTGACTTCATAAGTAAAAAAAAAGAAAAAAAAGAAAATCATAATTCTCTCAGTGTCCTGGGTGAAAGTGAGTTAAATCAAACTGAAACTTACTGAAAAGATAACAATCCCACAGAGGTCACACTCTGTTCTCCTGCATGATAGGTTTGTGCCTTATACCTGCAACACCTCACTTGCCCTCTTGTGCTGACTTGTATGGGAATGTAATTATTAGAGGCTTATGAATTTTGATGCAAAAAATATATTATAGCAGTGTGGGGGAGCAATTATTCTATTTTCTGATTTTCATTTTGCTTCCAATTCTATTGTGTTTGTTAAGCATACATCTGCCTCATTCTATCACATCATTATATCATTTTTTCCCCTATTGTATGCAATAGGTATGTTACAATGGGCTGCTGTGTACAATGGTGGATTGTACAATTATCTTCAAGAGTTAAATAACGGAGTTGTGTGTAGAAATATACAAAAATCAATAGCTGGCTAGAATATTTGGAACAAAAATGTGAAAAACAGTGTGAAGCAGAAAATGATCTCCAAAAATGTAACGCGATCTGCGATAAGCTGAATCTTGCAAAGGTAAGGACCTGAAATAAACTGGGGAGGATTTATTTGCCCCATGTGTATCACACACATTGTTTTCTAAAATGTAAGTGATCTGTGTTACTGATTTCTCAAACGTGGGTATTAGGGCTGCTACTGAGCTGCAAAAAGTACAGTATTTTATCATTTTGTGTATTGTTGACCAATAAAAGATTTTTAAGACTGATACTGATACCGAAATGTAGAGATCTAAAACTCCAATATTCCGATAAACTGGCCAATATAGACCCTTTAACAGTTCATAAACAGGGATGCATGTGCATTTTGGAAATCGAAGTATGGCAGAGTGTTAATGCTTTTTAAGCTATGCAAAGGGATTATCAACAAATGATCGCGAAAAATACCTGCGCAAACGTTTCATAGCTTGCGACCACAGACGCCTGCAGTTTCTCTGAAATGGCCGTGATGCCGACAGAATTTGGTACAACTTCAGTCTTCTGTTGGTAGACTAGCGATTCTGACAGCCAAGCACACAACAACCGGACATTTTGATGCTAATTTCACTTTTAAATCAAGGTTTCCCGCTGTGTAGTTTAGCCGTCCTTATCGGATTGAATGGAGTAGCAGTTCACTTCCGTTGTCAAATTGTGAGTGCATATTTTTTATGTGGAGGCTGTAAAAGTTTCTATAGGTTGCTGGCCATCAGGGAAGTTGCAGAGTGCCCTCTGGTGTACAAACTATGCAACATCAACACAGGGCTGGGTAATATGACCTCAAATCAAAATCATGATTTATTGAATATTTTACCTCAATTGCGATTAATGAACAATTATTTTATATAACACACACATACTAAATGTTGTAACACAAAATGTTGCTCCAAGTGTTGTAGCAAATGGGTGGTATCACCTTTGGTCACTGAAAATATTTTCTTTTTGTTTGATGTCGTCTTTAGTAAAACCCAAAATGCATCCAGGCAATGGACTTGGCATGACGTTGCACAGTCAGCTCTGTGTTTAAGTTTTTCTCCATGATGCTTCCATGTCACAGACTGTGTGGGGTGGAATCATTATGTATTAAGTATTATATTTTCAAAGGGACAGTATATACTGAAATAAGCGACATGAACGATATAATGTTGATTAGAGGAATGTCGGTTTTGATTCATTCTCACTTAATTGCCCAGCCCTACATGAACATGTTTAACATAATTCAAGGGTGTTTGTCCAGTTTCCTTACTTTAAATTTTTCATTTATTGGCCTTTGTAAATGCTGAAATCAATAGCTCGACAAATATCTCATATTGGTCTGGTGCTGATGCTGTGTGGAGAAGTACTGTAATTCTTGTGTCAGTGGTTTATATTTGTTTCTGCAGCGAATTTCTTCGGCCTTCCTGTTGTAATGATACCACTTTCATAACATTCGCGTTAACACCATATTTTCTGCAGCTTTGGACTCATTACACAGTCCAGTATCCATCAGGTTAGTACTACTTTTATATTGATTCTGTTGTCTTTTTTTAAATGATGAAACTGAGTGGTTCTTCACACTGAGTGAGACACTGCAACACTATGCTCATATTCAGGCCAAGTTTCTCTTTGCCATTCCGGGAGGAAGTTCATGCATAATGGATTAATTGTTGCACACATCCACATGTAAACGGCTCATGGGTTATTATTCCTGCAGTCTCCTGTTGCTCAATAGGTCACCCAAGTGGGCATGCCCAGCAATATCACTGCAAATCTATGGAAATAGTTCAATTAAGTCCACAAGTGCTCTACAGCCTCCAGTGAGTGACTGCTAAACGATTGTAATAGGTACTGTCTGAGTATTACCCGAATCCCGCTATGTTCAAAATTGACACAGTCTTGCTGTGTCTTTCACACACGTACAGACAAACATAGACACACATATGTAAAAGCCTTGTGGTCCCAGTGGAGAATGACTTTGTGAATGTCAATGCGATTCAGTGGTGACAGCAAATCGTGTCAGCAGTGAAATGGGCCCTATGTTGAGCGGAATGTAATGACTCACAAGACAATTGGAGTCGAATATGGAATGCCTTCCACTTTGTTGTGACGTGCTGAGGGTGGCTGACAGGCAGAGTAGCAAGCCAGCAAGAGCCCTTCAAAGGGTTGTCCTGTCCTCTCTGCTTGTGTGTGTTCCCTTGGAAATATATTTCCACTCCAGCTTTTTTTTTAATGCCAGCTCCCCCTCGTCAAATGCTCAGGGATATTGGTTGTGTCTGAACCAAAGTGAGAGGTCCAGCTCTGCTTTCCTTGTTAAACCTGTGCTCTAAGTAGCTGGCATTTATCTGCAGAAGACTTGGGCCCCAAGACAAAGCAGCATGTTCCAGAATCTCAGTAGGATGATAGCCGTGCAAAAGCCATGTTCAAACAGCAAAAGAATATTTCACATCCAGACAGGCCTGAGGAATTGTTGCAAAGTTTTTTTTTTCTTTTGTATGATGGAAACTTTTTTAGCGTCAAATCTATTTTCCCACCCTTGGCAGAACAGAGGCATCACTATTTCATGAAATACATTTCTATAGTTTTCCAACCGAAAATGGGGAAATAAAATAAAATAACCTCACTAATGCTACATTACATCCCTTTTTGATCACATAGTCTGATACTTACAGGACAGTTATGTAAAAAGCTTGTTTCCATCCAACTACATAGAAATATCAGCTGGCTGCAAATCGCTAACATACAAAAAAAAAAAAAAAGTATTTCAATGTGCATGAGGAAATTGAGCAGTACAAATATCATCTCTGCATAACAGGCACAGTACAAATGATGTTGATGTTACCCAGTGCATAAATATTTTGCCAGAATACATCCTACTTGTGAATGAATAACAAGAAAATGAGAGCCACCACCAGCCTTTCTAAAGCTCTCACACAACAGCACAATTAGATGCTAGCAGATTTGAATCCCATGCAGAAAGCCTCTTCATTTCAAACGTCTCTTTGATCACTTTGTTGACAAGAGCAGCAATTCGGTCCCAGCATTCAAAGTAATAAGCAAGATTGAGAGTTTTTTTTTTAAGTATAATTTATGCGTGTAATGTGTTACAGTCAAAGCAGTGAATAATATGCAAGGCAAAAAGGAAAACAAAAGAAAGAACAAAGCATTGGGTATGCTTTATATAACTGGGCTTGTGTGACAGTTTTAATTGTGTTGCGAGGAAGGCAGGAAGTCTGTAAGCGTGCGAGGAAATGTGTGGGTGGGGGCAGTCGGCAGCCATTTTGTGCCCTAATGAACTAATGATAAAGATCAGCAGGCACAGGCAGGCAGGCTGGCCAGCTCGCCAGCAGGGCCCATGAAAGAAAGAAAAAAAGGACACTGTGTGAAAAAGAAATTTTGGGGTGGTGGGTAGGGGGTATCCATAGAGCAGAGAGATGAATCACACAGCTGAATGTTGAAGAAACATAGGACTGCAGAGTTAACAAGATACTTCCAGTCGTTCCACCAAGAGAGCAGCACGCAGAGATCAAAGATGGTCATTGTTGCTGCCAAGGACATCTTATCAGAGCTATCTATTTTTTGGATCTTTTAATTGCACAAGTTTTCATGGGAGTGCTGAAACAACAAAAAAAAAGTTAACAGGCACAATTAGGGAAATATAGAGGATGCAAACATTTTGTCATTTGCTAACTTTGAAAAACTTTGCATAGTTCATGACTTTTATGCTCATTCCATATTCTTCTCTTATTTCATGTTTTTAAATGCTGTTGTAAAAAGCACTGATTTAAATTACTAATAACTGTGAGAGCAGCATAACGTATAGAGGACCTTAGTTTCTTGCCAATGACTCTGAACATTTGCAGTTATTTTACAGGAAATATTTTGCAGCTTATAAAGTGCTTAGAACTGTGATGTTGTGTATTATAAACCTCGAGTATTAAAAGTGGACCTATTATGCTCGTTTCTAGCTTCATGCTTTTTATTCTTGGACTCCTGCTAGAATAGCTTTTTATGATTCTCAGTTCAAAATTGTACTAATTTATCTGATATTGGGCCTTAGTGCAGCATCTTTCTTCTGATTGGCTGCCTTCCTCAAATAAATGGTTTGACCAGCAGGTGGCTGGGCAGTTCTCTGCTCACGGTGCATGAGATGTCTGCTGTTAGCAACACCATACAAAATAAAGAAAAGAGAGAAAAAAAAGGTTCATTTTAAGTAAACAGTGACTGCCTTTTTTGTGTTATGAATTCCAGGCAAAGTGACCCACATGTAGACTCGGAAACAGGTAGGAGTCAACTGACAGCAGACCTTTATTTCCACGCTGTGAGAAGAATCCACAGAAGGCCATCAGAGAATGCAAACTAAGTCCACTACAGACAAGGAGCACGTAATAAGGCAAACAGATGCTGGGAGAAAGGACAAAGGGAAACTGAGGCTATTTATACACGGCCGCACTGAGGGTAATCAGGGGAATGAGGAATCAGGTGGGGAATGAGGAACAGCTGAAGTAAATTAGGACAATCACAAGAGGCAAACACAACACAAACACGAAACACAAGAGACGTAGCCCAGCAAAATAAAACAGGAAGTAAATAACTAAACACACTCAGAAACTTGACACAAAGAAACACCGGGGGAGGCTGAGAAAGTAAACCAAAATAACAAGCAAACTCAGGAATTAAACTCAAGTACCAAACTCCATAGAACACACTAGAACTCAAATGCCATACACAGGGAAATAAACACGAACCGTGATTGATAATAGAAGCAGAGAAAAACACTAAAAATAGCAAAAATCCAATGTCAAAACCCTCAAACCAAATGCTGCATTCGACATTTGCAGCATGCCTGGTTGCCGAGCAGCATGCACTGCTTATACACAAGCTGCTCAAAAAAAAATAAATTAAAGGAACAGTTTTTAATCATAGTATAGTATCAAGTCAGTTAAACTTCTGGGATGTTGATCTGGTCAGTTAAGTAGCAGAGGGGGTTTCAGCTGCTTTGCTGTTAATGAACTTAACAACAGGTGCACTAGAGGGGCAACAATGAGACAACCCCCAAAACAGGAATGGTTTTACAGGTGGGGGCCACTGACATTTTTTCCTCCTCGTCTTTTCTGTCTGTTTTTTCACTAGTTTTGCATTTGGCTAGGGTCAGTGTCACTACTGGTATCACGAGGCGATACCTGGTTCCTCCTGGTGCACAACAGTGGAGGCCTCATGTGGACATTATGTTTTGGTCCATCCCACGCCACCAGGTTTGACCTCAGACTGTCCGGGAGCTCAGTGGTGCCCTAGTCCAGATCTGAGAGGAGATCCCCCTGGACACCATGTCCTATTAGGAGCATGCCCCGACATTGTCAAGCATGCATTTTGAGTTGCTGCAATGAAATTTCAGCAAACCTGCCGCATCATGTCTTCACATTGATTTTCCTGGTGTCTTTGAATTCGGCCCTCTGTAGGTTGATAATTTTCATTTCCATCATCCTTTCCTTCCTAACACATTACCTAGTGCATATCAGTATAGATCTCAACCATGATTTCTTCCCCATTGAGATCTGATGTGTTCTCTAAGTGTTCCTTTAAATTTTTTTGAGCAGTGTACTTTGATATTAAGGCTGCTATAACACAAGCCAGAGCTAACTATATATGATTAATAGATATATATATGGGGGACTGCAGCTAGATAAAAGATGAATAATTTCTGCAAATCTGATTGGGTTGCGGATGTGATATTGAGCTGAGGTGGAGTATGTGAATGGACACATGGAGCACCGTATTGGGCTGATGGCTGTGCACCACAGCAGTGGAACCAAATCCGAACTGAGCAGAGAGTCCAAAGTGTTGCAGTACTAATCCAAACAAATAAAGAGGGAAATCCGGAGCAGCCGAATCGGACATGTTTCTGATTGAGGTTAACGTGCAACAAACCTGAGTAAAACTGGAGCATTTAAAAAAACAAATTGCCTTTCATTCAATATTCACTTGTTCATTGACAATGATACAAAAAAAGACAACCCACTGCTGCTAATTCCCTTACCCTTGATGAGTTCTGCACATGGAAATGTCTTTTAAGTACTCAACCACAGTCAATTACTGTTGACTTACAGCAAAAGACAAATCAATTCCTTCTCTGTACTGTGTGTTGTTGACTCCTGCTGAGGTAACACAATGGCTTTTTTTAAGGGCACAAAACAGTTTAAGCGCTCTACTATTCTTATTTTCAGCAAGGACAATTTGCTGCGCCAGAGCAGTCTGAGAATATCAACAATCTGGGCCAAAACATTGGCTGCATACATCATAAGCTCCAAACTCAAGAAGCGATCTAAAGCTGTATTTGCCTCCCCCCAAATGTGTTGCTTTTGAGTGACACCACCAATGGATTTAGCTTTTAGGCTGTTAGATGGCACCTTCGCTTAGGATTGTGACACACTGAAAATCTTTATATTTTCTTGTCAGTGTGGATATTAAAAAAAGAAAAGGAAGTCATGATATTGAACTGATAGAAACAAGACATCTGCAAATTATACGCTGTTCGTGGCTGCTGACAGACCGAGTGACGTATGTGACATATCCTTTTCCACCGATCTCCATAACAGTTTGTACCCTCACAGATACAGTGTCTTTATTTTGATCACACTATGAAACTAAATAACCTGTATGCATCTGTTTGTGAAATAAATCTTCCAGTGTAATTAAAAGAAATCATTTCGTAAGTCACAAGGCTATCCAACAGTGATGTGGTCACTTAATATTTATTTCCAAAAGACTGAATGATCAGTCATAGTCTGTTATAGGATTAACTTTTTTTTTTTTTTGAGTGGAACTGAGGGTAGGTTAATAGCTCAAAAGGTTGCTAGGTGTAGTCACACACCATGGCTTGCAGGCAGCGCCACAGGGAGCAGCTTGTGTTGGTCGATGTCACTGGAGCACTTCCTTTGTCTTCCAGTGAACTGAATTTTTTATAAGTTCAGAATAGAGAAGGTGAAGCTGTACTCAGGGCAACTGACCTGTCAACTTACGCTATCATAAAAATATTCTTCCTCTTGACCTTCTTTTTCCATCTCAATAACTGCCCTGAACTAAAAACAACAACAAAAAAACCCCACCAACTTCTCGACACCGTGCACACGTTATGCTTGATTGTGTGTTTGTATATGTGTAGATGAGACAGCTGTTGGTATTGGGATCCTGCTCGACAAGAACTTGATTGTTTTATCCTCAGCAATCTATTGCTTCTGTTGTGAATTATTGAATTCATTTGATGTTGTCAAGTGCTTAATATAAAAGGATGGATTGATATAATAGACCACTGGCAGAGCTATTGGTGCGCTGGTTATTGGCAAAGTGCTGCTGTGGTGGCCTTATCAAACAATCCACTTATGAAAGGCTCAGTAGAGATTGGAGCAGTTACTCTAGAATTTAAAGAGAAATGGGTAATGCACTGAACATGTTTTGAATGTAAAACGTCTTGACCTTCTTTTGGATTTCCAGGTATGGCTTATATCTTATATCCATTAAGACATAATAAAGAATATTTATTCTTTTATTTAAAGAATTCAAAGTGAGGGAGAGTGAATTCATGTTAGGAAGCATCCAAAATATTATCCTTGTTATCCAGAGACAGCTGGCATTGCCTTATGAAATCAAAAATTTTCCATTGGCTGAAAGGTGTGCAATGGTTACTGTTATATAAATGCTCGAGCTCACGTAAAATAAATACCAGTCTGTGTCCTGTCAACAAATACGATGCTAACATTTTGTCACGTCAGTGATTTACAACAACTTTTCAAGGCGGTTAAGTACACGAGAGAATCATTTTTTCTTTGGTATCAAACTGGGTATTGATAATCTTGCAATCCTATTGTATTGGTACCAACTACTAAATTTCTAGCATAGTGACATCCCTACTTTGTTGTTATCTTTAACAATTTTTCTTAAAGTCATCTATAAATCTATAAATAAAGATCCCTGGTTTCTCAGTGACATAATGGTTGATTTCAACGTTTCATTTCCGTGGCATAGATTCAAAACCAGGAGCAGGGCTAAATAGCTTTCCTGGCTGTGTCTCGAACAAAAACTACCTGCTAGCACCTTTGAATATAAAATGCACCACTGACACTTTGCAATTTATTTTTGTGCATGTATTCTGCAATCATCTACAAAGCCCACACCCCAACTACCCATTCCAGTTTCCAGTCTTTATGTGCATCTGAGCTAATCAGCTGCCTATTCCAGCAACAAAACTACTGCACAGACAAAAGAGCAATATTGATCTCCTTATCTAACTCACACATGTTGAAGTGTTTATTTACAGCAAGACTTATTTAGCAACAATTTGTCCAAATTACATTTACTACATGAATGCAATTACAGCTGTCTAGCTTACTTGCAAATGGGCACAAGCCTTCGTCATCTCTAGTGTGGCTTACAACAGCATTACAGAAGCACAAAGTGCTAAGCACATTACCAGAAAAGGGATACTTCCAACTCCTACACAATGCTGCCTTTACAAAATAATCCCCCTCCTCTCTGCTAACTGGGCAGCATGCTTTCACCGAACACACAGGAGACAGAAGGGTGAAGCATCCATCCATAGTTGAAGCTGTTTATTCCTTTGCTTTCTGGCATGCGATGCACCTTGGGCATCCCTGGAGCCAATCACATTTGAGTCTCAAGCAAATATAACAAGATCGACACTGTATTTAATTGGGGGTAGCAATAGGTGGAACAGCACAATGTGTGTCCATGTCAACCCATGACAGTATACTTGAACCTGTATTAGCAGAGAGCCAGCCTCCCACACAGCCCACATCATTTTAGTTTAGTAGTGAAATTAGAGAAGAGGCACATCTAAACTCTCATTAAAATGTAACCCCTGGACTATTGCTGACAATCCCCACTAGATACAGTATGTCTATTTATGCAGTTATGATGACGGTTGTGGAAACACTGAAGAGATGGTTCCAAGTGGGTATGTGAGTATCTGAACCACATGAATCTATGTTTGGATTTTTTTATTGAGTCAAAACTGAGTAGGTTGCTCTTATGTTGTGAGCTAACATTGGCTGCTAACACTGGCAGAGATTCAGCTAAGTTTTAGACTAAAGCACACTGTTAAAACAGTTGAACTCAAATTGACCATCTCAAACAGGGTTTCCAGTTGTCATTGATTTATCTTAGTCTTCAGTAAATATATCCCTGGGGTCGCCTGTTACATAATTGCAGAGCCAGACTGATTGCGGTAGGATTTTAAGGCTGACACTGATATTTCGGGATTTGAAAATCCTGTGTACGGGCTGATATTTTAAAATTTCAGACACACAAAGCAAAAACAGGTTTCCCTAACGTTTGTTATAAGTGCCTCCACTTGGGGCAGCAACTTGTCCCTCAGTATCTTGGGGTCTTGATCACAAGTGAGGGGTGAGGGGAGAGGGAGATTGACAGACGACTTGGCTGCACTGATGCTGACGTTGCACCGGTTCATCGTGGTGAAGATTTACCAGACGATCTACAGCCCTGTCTTCACCTACGGTCACGGATACAAGAGGTGTAAATGAGCTTCCTCCGAAGGGTGGCTGACCTCTCCTTTAGAGATAGGGTGAAGAGTACAGTCCTTCAGGAAGGGCTCAGAGTAGAGCGACTACTCCTCCACATAGAAAGGAGCCAGTTGAGGTGGTTCAAAGTTCAGAGTACCCTCTGGTGGACAAACTAGACAACATCAACATCCATATCCATAACATGGTTGAAAGGCATTTCTCCCTTCTCTTCCTTACTTTTTAATTTGCATTTATTGCTCATTATGAATGCAGATAGCGGTATATCAGCAAATAGCTAATATTGGCCCATACATCTGCCCCACCAGTATATTAGTCGGGCTTATACAGGAATTTTTGAAAACCTGGCACTGACTTATCATAATAAAACATAAGCAACTCTGTATACACATGTGTAGCCTTGAGGTCTTACAAATGTGCTGAATGCTCTTCCTCCATTGTTGTTTATATCCATATTTCATAAGGAGTCTTCAAATGTTCACATATTGGCAAGAAAACATATTCTCTAATTGCATGTCTTCCTTATATTGTAGCACCTGAACGTAGGAAGATAAAATTAGATCTAAATAGGTAAAAAAATAAATAAATAAACCAATTCAATACCAGTGCTATTTAATCAAAGTCATACAGCCATGAGCAGTGATTGCAGTTTTTCAATATTTTAAGCATATGACTTTGGTCCTACATTAAAATATGCTTCAAAATTTATTTCTGATTCAGATCCTTTTCCAAGAGAGCAAATTAGTGATAATATAATGTCACACAGAGTGGTTTGATCAGGCACACCGTGTCACAGATAGTGTTGTGGCTCAGAGGTTTGATCACTCAGATAAAGGAGGGAAACAGCTCTAATGCCCCGGGAGGAGTTGAGCTGCTTGGGGGGAAAAAAGCCCCCAGTAAAAATTGCAACAGTGCAGCCCTTATATTCTTCCCGATTGATACTAATTGGCAGCAGAATGCCTTCCTGACAAGTCTCTCACCCTCAGCGCCTCCTGCATGCAAGTGTGATGAACTGCCAACTCCGGAAATAATCCCAAGTTTAGCTGGGAAGGATCATCGGGGCCTTTAAAAATCTGCTGGGACCTGAAAGATTTTCCCTTTGCCTTTCTTGGCATTTTCACAGCTGTCTTGTCTTTTTCCCTCTGTATGTTCCCTCACACTGTGAAATGCACTTATTAGTTAGAAACTCAATTACAAGTAATGGGAGGGAAAAAAACAAAAACAAATTATATTTTGGCAAGGAAACAAGTTTGTTGTCACATTAGCATTCAGTGGAAAATAGATTAAAAAACTGTATTCTTTTATTACAAAGCTGTTCAGAGCTTATTACAGGGTATAACAGGAAAAACAGCATCACGCTAGGGTTTCGAGAATCACCCTTCTACTTCTCAGGAGTTGCAGCCCCTCAATATTTATTTATTACTGCTTGAACTCTCAGGCTTATATTCTGTGCAGTTTTACAGATGCTATACCAAATATCCCAGGATATAAATCTTGAGGAATATCACAAATCAATTTACCACCCTTTGCGCTGACAATTCTCATTCTTCATATGGTTAAAAAATTGACTTCATAGTAAAAGATCATTCAGGTTTTTGCAGGGCTTAGGATAGAGCACCCCCCCCCCACCCCCCTTTTCTGGTGTGTAATTTGACACTTGACAAAGTGCGGTGGGTTTCAGGGATGAATGCGTGTATCTATCAGGTCTGCTCGCAGCCCTTTCATTTAACCATGCGGCGTGCTGTATTTCTCTCTGAGCCGAACCTTTAACAACTTCTTTTGCCACAGTGGATATTTACCAGGTCAGTGTGATGTTTGAAGTTTGAGACGAAAAGAGCACAGATTCTTTCACTTAAAAAAAAACAAACACACACACACACACACAACCAAAAAAACCAAACAAATGAGTAATTATAGATTGAGTGTTTCATAACTGCGCTAAAGAAAATTAATTTGTGGCAATAAAACTTGAGCAACCTATAGATCACTGACAATATAGGATGTTATTTTGTTTGTGAGGCATGCAGGAGAAAACATGCATTTTTATGCCTTTGAATGCACCAGGGAATAGTCATTAATCGAAGAAGCAGTGTGGCACAACCCCCCCCCCCTTTACTCTTCCGAGAGAGAGTAGGAAAATGTGTTGATGATAAATTAAGTTTATGCTGAACTGCTAAATTCTATCTCTGCTGGTAAGCCCCCCCCCGTTTTTTTTCTTCCTAAGTTCTCTTATCAGAGGAAGGTCAAGTCAGAGCACCTCAGTGGCCATTTTGATATTTGAAACAAATCAGCTTTGACAGGTCAGGATCCCTTTAGGATCACCTACTAAGAGGGCAATCAATGAATGAATGATTTATCTCCGGGTGTGTCCCCCCCCACCCCACCCACACACACACACAC
Source organism: Pterophyllum scalare (assembly GCA_024447675.2). Taxonomy (NCBI): domain Eukaryota; kingdom Metazoa; phylum Chordata; class Actinopteri; order Cichliformes; family Cichlidae; genus Pterophyllum; species Pterophyllum scalare. The sequence continues at coordinate 15,772 of JAMQGT020005141.1, forward strand.
ACACACACACACACACACACACACACACTCACACACTTTAAAAAAGGTGCATGTTAAAAACACAGGTGAAAAAAACTCTCAGCTTAAAAAAAGATCTGCACAGCTTGGACAAAAACATGCACACAGCGGTGCTGATATTCATGACGGCTGTATTCTTGGAGACTCTGAGAATGAAGGTCACCTTTCTCTCCACTTTGACTTTGAACATAAATCTCCACCAATAAGGGAGCAGACCTCTATCTAAACACAGATTCAAGCCCATGTTGTCTGGGGCATGCGCTTCTCCCAAAGGCTATACAGTACGCTGTGCTGCCAAGCTCTCTAAAATGTGCCAAAACGCACTCTGTCTTGAGGTACACCACGTCCAAGACCATGCAGTCTCATCCAGCTAATGATGTAAGCCCCCCTTAAGAGCAACGTGTGCACACTGGTTTTGCTGACTTCCTCCGGTAATCTGCCGAATGCCCCCGTGGCATACCTGTTGATGAAATGACTGCACTCATGCACTGTTCATCTGCCTATTTAGCTCAGTGCAATAATATCCTTTTTTTGAGTCAATTAAGTTATGTTTATTTCTCCATTGGCTGCAGAATTCTCACCAGAGCGAGATGATCTCTTTTGCAGTCCAAGCACCCTCAGCTTTCAGCAGTTATTGAGGTCATGTCCTATTACCATCTGTCTTTAGCTGCATCAGGAATAATCTCTGAGTCTGCTTTCTTAACCTTATTAAAGAGATCAAGAGCAGCAAGCAACTGCTGCAATTTATATGTGCTTGTACCACCTGCTAATTTCATAACATTGCTCAGTGACATAATAGCAAATCTCGCTTTTCATTCCATCTGCTGTTATTATGCTGCTTTATCTTACAAACAAAAAGACATCCAGTGACAGCGAAGTTTCATTTAAATATAGCCAAGTGTACATACACTCCTGTTAAATGGGGCCAATTTTAAGGTTATGTTTGGGTGTGGAAAAGTGTTTTGGTTAGCTTTTTAGCATCAGTGTGAATCCACATTTTGGCATGTGCTGTGTCAGCACTTCTGACAGATCCTCTCAGATGTCAGTTGCTTATTTTTCCTCTTTTTCATTAAGTTATGGAGAAATTACATTAGTGTGAATATTTTCCTCAAAATGATGATTTACTCTGTTTGAAAACCCACAAAAATCTTTTAATATGCATTCTGGCATGGAAGCAACTCATGCTCATGCATACTTTGCAATTTCAAGAAGTTTTTTTTTTTTTTTTAATTTTATTACAGGTCTAATGAAATTTCATGTTTAGTGTCTTTACAGATCTAAACATGTGCCAATTTTAATGCTTTCCCAGATAGCCAGGCTCAAAATTCTATTATTTATTTTTATTGACATCTTAGAGTTAAAAGATTTTACAAAGGGGATTTTGGACATCTCTTTTTAGCGCTTCACAAATTAGAAAATAATGTCAACAGCCAGAAAAAAATATAGACATCTGTAGAATTAAAACTCTTTGGACTCTGAATGATGTAGGAACAATCTCACTTGTCATATGATGCAGAAACAAACAAAAAAACAAGGGCTATAAAACTTTATTTTGGTGATGCAGCAAGTCCAAACAGCAGATGAAACATCTCCAAAAATCCAAACAGTGGGAAAACTCAGGATGGGAGTTGTTGTTTGTTTCGATACTGTGTTGAGTTTATGAAGGGCCGATGTTCTGCAACACCGTTTCCCCCCAGTTTTGACAGCATTCCCGTGTTTTTTGAACCAGAGTCATTTGGGCTGGGCTTTGTAATTACTGAATGAATGTTTTTGATACCACCACGGGCTCATGCGCGTCTGTAATTCCTTATTATTTTTGCAGTGGACTGTGAAGACCAATATAGGCTATAAATAAATACTAGCTGAGTCAAATGATTGCTGTCATATACAGTACCAGTTAAATGTTTGGAGATGCTCACCCGTTCATATGAATAGAGGTGTGTCCAAACTTTTGACTGGTACTGTAAATGAGAGAAAGAAAGAGACAGCTGGGTGAGCTCTATTGACTTATATCAGCAGAGAGAGGGAGAGTGGTGCACTGTGCTGTCATTAAATGATCTCAGGAAAAACCGCCCGTGGTTCCAAGGAGAAACATAAAGCAGCAATTTTCATCTCTAACTCTGTCTGTTCTTTAGTTTTTTCTGCTTTCAACAGAAAATGTTATTTGCTGCATCAAGTGACTTCATCCTCACTCTGACCTGTTACCTGCATACTGTGCAGACAGAAGAAGTATCCGGTAATATATTCATTAATTTACAGGCTACCTATTTCTTAACAATTCTCATGACAAATGAGCTGTTTTTCCTTCTTTGTTCATATTGACACATCTAGTGCCAATATCTTATAAACAACAGGAAAAAGGCAGGCAGGTTTAGAGGATCCAAAACCTCAGACTCAGCCTGAGTAAAACACCATCCCCGTGTCACATGATACGGCATCTGCAGATGTGTAGGTTACAAATTACGTTACAGAAAGTTTCTTCATGGTTCAGAGAATGATCTGTTTGCTCAGATTTGAAAAGGGTATTGGTCAATGTGAAAATGACTGTTGCAGCTGGTGAGAATGAGTTCATGAAAACTGAAATAGTCCCCTTTCTTCAAACGGAAAACACATTTAGTCTTTTTTTTAATTTAAATATTTATTTTTGAATTAATTGAAATGAATCCTAACGCTGCAGTAGTTTGGCATGATAAATAGTTTTTTATGGAATTGTGCAGGGCTTGTCTCTGTCATTGTTTCACAGAATAGCATTAACCAAATTGGCCAGCAGGTGTCACTGTGAAGAGGGATTTCAGATTGCTTTGAAACCTCAACGCAATTCTGGAACAAATGCGTCAAACATTTCAGAGTTTCACAAAGCCTCCCCTTGCCCATCATTGGGAAAACAAACAGGGAGACAAACAGTACAAGGAACAAGGACAAAGAGGTAATCAAGAGAAGTGGATACAGGACGGTGATGAGCCACAGCTGAAACTAATTAAACAAGACACGGAAGTAAAACTCAGTACAAGGCTACCAAGAGACAAAGTGCTGTGTCCAAATTCAGGGACTGCATCCTTTGAAGGCCGCATTTGTAGGCCGACTGCATCACAGCGAGGCGACGAAGGCTGTCCAAATTCGAAGACTCCTCCAATGCGCTCAAATGCGTCCTTTGTTTCTCGAATTTGAAGGATGGCCTAGCATATCCCGTGATTCATTGCGCATCAAAACTCAAACACAACAATGGCAGAGGATAGTGGACAAAAAGTTTGAAAAATAAAGGTTTCTGTGACACAGAATAAACTTTTAAGATGTTTTTAGGCGAGTACAGAAGCCGAGAGCGAATGTGGTACGTATAAACTTTTTTTTCTGATGGTTTTCTCAAGATAAGTTATGTATCTCGTTATCACGAAATAACGATTACCGTTTTCTTGAGATAACGAAATGAATAACTCGTTATCTCGAAAAAACAAACTTTGTTTTCTCGAGATAACGAGTTAATTTACCGATGTTTTCTCGAGATCACGAGATGATTATCTTTTCTTGAATGCTCATGATCAGTTTCTCAGTGTTCTTAAAACCTTTCCAAGAACAGACTCAAGCTGAAAATGTCAGATTGTGAAACCACAATCTCGAGAAAACAAAATTCGTTTTCTTGAGGAAACAAAGTTAGAAAGAGTTATTTATCTTGTTATCTCGAGAAAACCATCAGAAAAAAGTTTATATGTACCACATCTGCTCTCGGCTTCCGTAGGCGAGAATGTAAATGTGTAAACCTCAAATATCCGGTCGTTTTATTAAGATATCACTTAATTGCAAAAAGTGCTCCGATGTTTCTGCAGATGTCCGTTGCTGCTGATCTACCAGCCAGCTTGCCTTGCTAACTGTCAGCTGACCGGGCTATCAAGGCTCGCTATACCCGGTGAGAGCGCCCAACTCCCGTCACATCCCTTTCAAACCTACTTTCGCCACTGAGTGGAAGTCAAACACAGACTTAATTCACTCAGATGATCTCTAACGGCTGATTTCTGGTTTATTCCGGTAGCTCATTTGTTCCTGAGCAAAACAGTTTGTTTGAAATTAAAGTTAAGCATCGTAACTGGATAGTTTTATTCAACATTAATGTCTCATTAGAGAGCTGTTAATATATTTGGAAATAAATCATTCACGCAACTGTATTCCTTAATGTTTCAGTGTGTTATGCTTGTTTTAACAGCTTATTTTGAATTAAAGAATTAAAATTAAACCACAAAAAGGAGCAAAAGTTCATCTCCATTATAACAGCTGCTTTTCCAGGGCTGTGCTTTGCACTGTCACGGTTGCTAGGCGACATGAGCTACGGTGAGGTGAGGGCAGGCCACGCAGATATGAAGGCTAGACCGTCCAATTTCACAGCCGCTCACTTCTGGCCTTAGCGGCCTTCATGGGCTGCGAAGGACCCGGTCTACGTAGGCCGGGTCATTTGAAGGATGTGGCCCCTGAATTTGGACACAGCTAAAGGCTACCAAAATAAAACAGGAAGTAGTCAAAACACAGACAAAGATCAAGAATAAACAAACCAAGAACCCAGTGGAGCATCAAATAATAAAGAAGAATTCCAAAGTCCAAAACCCAGAACCATGACACCACTTTGTAAAACCTTCAAAATATAGATAAGAATAGACGTGGAAAATGTAGCTAAATTAAGTGCTGCTGAAGGGAAGATTTCTGGCTTAGAGCATGAAAAAATACGAATTTCTAGAAAACTACCTTCACAGCAATTTTCTAGTATTTAAAGTTAAAAATTTTCAGTTATTCACATATTACCATGAAACTTTCCTGCTTAAATACTTCCATTGCAAATTGTATGTTTAAATATGCAAAAAACAAGACATCTCCTTATATGCACCCATTTGCATAAATGTACAACACACCAAGTAGATTAGATAATAAATGTGTTAGTCTGAAGGAACACATGGAAACAAAATATCCCCAAATCTCTGGTGCATGTGGCAATGCATCTTAATAACAGATATAGATACTTATTAAACCACTGATACGTAAGTGCCGATCATTATACATGCAGATTTTATTAAAAGCATGAGCCATGGGCTGACCTTAAGTAAAGGCATGCTCTCTTTCTTTAGAATCTGTGTCAGGGGTATTAATCTACCTGTCTGCAGTCAGATATCAAATGTGATGGATGACGGCCAGCCAATGCCAAAGTCAGCTATTTCTGAGGAGCTATCTGGTTCAGGCTCAGTCAAGCATAAATCTGAATGTCACAGTCCTGCTCACATCAAAGGGCCCCGTTTGGATTCATTAATTCACAGACTCGGCCCTCTCTATCAATTACAGCCATGATTAAAATGTTTTGGAGTTGTCTTGGAATATTTTTACTTAAGGCGCAGCTTCACAAGCGTGGCTGCTTTCTTTGGATAAATTAAATGCTTAAAACTTTCTTTCTGTTCTTTGGTTCAAAAAGTAACATGCACCAGAAAAATCAGACTATGACCGAACAAAACACGAAGCAGGAATACAAACTGAGACGCAGGATTGCTCGGCAGAGAAAGGGGTGCAAAACTCTAGAAAGGCACGTTCAGCTAGCACGTGGCGGAGAGGTGGTAGAAATGAGTCTTTTGGTACACATGCTAATGGCATGAAAATGACTCTTGAGAAGAATAATAGGGCTGTAATATCCTGAACAAGATCAGATAAATGGATGAGCATGGGAAGGAAAGTGGCTCGCTGACTATGGAAAGAGCACCTGATAAAAACACACCCCAGTAACTAACCGTTGCTAATGGACTTTAAGGTAGGATTGTTTGGCCAGCTGTTCTTTACACTGCCTGTACTAAACTTTCAACATCATCAGTACATATAAAGTATTTTTAGATTGTACTGCATATAAGATTGTATATCATAGAGGCAAAAAACACAAACATTTGTATTTTTTTCTTTACTGTAAGAAAGATAAAAATACTTGCAAGCTGACAAGCACATCAACAAGAAAAAAGTAAATAGTTGCAAAATGTAAATAGTGTTTTAGTGCCTCTTGTTGGGAGAACCCCCTCCCCCAGTTCTCCTCACTCAGACTAATTTTCCTCATCTATCCATTTGGCTCGAAACACCCTTTGAAGAATCTCTTTTGAGCTTGTTTGTGATGTTTATTTCTACAGTGCACTGGCGCTGCCTCAGAGTTACTTTACTGGCAGTGAAAATCAAATTGATTGATGACAAATTTGGCTATATTTTGATAAAGGAAGCATTTGGGTTGATTGGTTTCAGTGGTTTGCTTCTTTTTTTTCCATATCATTTTGTCATTGTTGACATAATTCCTTCTTTCATCATTCTCAGCGGCTATACAGCATAATCATGTGATGTTTCCTCTGTACATAAATCCAACCTCCGGTCTCTCCCATAAGCACTAACTGCTGAGGTGTGAGCGCGAGTGTGCTGGAAGCATTGTTTTGCTGAGTCCTTTATTTTGTGTGTGTGTGTGTGGGGTGGGGGGCTCCTGGTCAACTGCTGCTAAGCTATATCCAATATCATGGAGAACAATTAGTGGAGCTTTGTAACAAACTGAAACACGTTGTAGTTTCCATCTGTGAAAATGTCAGTTTAGAGTAGACGAGCGATGCTTGGTAAAGTGCATCCCTAAAAAGAACATGCTAGCTTGCAACAGCTGAACTGCTGCAGTATTTTACTTCCATTTTTTTGCCCCCAGTCTGGATTCTTCAAACACAAAATGCCTATCCGTGGGAATCACTGATCTGAAAGATAACATGGTTTGCCAAGCCAGACAGCACACAACCGCTCAGTGTTTCACCGGATAGGTAGCATCCCTCTGACCATGACGCCTCAGCCATACTGGGACTGATTTCATCAAAGTGCCCGCATCCCAAGGCGAAACAAAACAACATTTGTTCTGAAGTGCACAGCTTCCTGTTCAAGAGCCGCTGTGAAATAGCATGAGAACGGACAGTAAGGATGCCATCTTTTATTCTGAACTACAGAGACTTCTGAGTGTAAAGTGTCACTCTGTACCCAAACTGTCAAACTACATAGATGGAAGGCTTTTCTTTTTAGAACACAAGACTCATCAATCCTTATCTTTCTCATTTCTGTATGACTCATCCTTTGTGGAGCTGCAATAGCAATATATATATATATATATATATATATATATATATATATATATATATATATATATATATTGCTCGGCATAATAATGCCAGGCGACAGCAACCATTCACAGTTTTGCCTTTGTAGTAAATTCAAATTACATCACCTTGTAAATACTGCTATTTTACTGACTAATCCTGTTGGGCACTTTAAAGTGTACACTGTGACACACATTAGTGCCCTTGTGGCTCTATTGAAACTCAGATTGAAATCCCCACAACTCCAATAACGAACCGTTTCCTCATCCGTCCCCTTCCTCCTTCGTGTCCTTACTCCAGAAGTGTTCCTGAAGGCAAGCAATCAATAGGGCTCTCATGCTGAAAGGCTGTAAACCTGAAATAGTACCCATGACAAGCCCTTGCAGGTAATAGGTCAGATGTATTGATTGATCCATTCATAAACACGCATTTTTGGATGGCTCTCTGTAAAATGTTATGTTCATGTATAAAGCATATGGCTGAAGACGTCTTTGATTTACCTGTGTCCGGGTAAAGATGTTAATGTCTTTCTAGTGCTTCCTTTACAGGAAACGTAGATCTGAAAGGTGTGTTGGCTGAAAAGACATGCACTATAAATAATTTGCAGCAACTTCACATTTCTGAAATTACGAAGAGCCCTCTTATACATATACATCAGACCACTAACCACAGTCTCACCTCTGCTGTCACGCTGGGATTTTTTTTTCTTTTTTTTTTTTTTAGAAAGCACCATCAGGGCTAGGCAATAATGAAATATTAAGGCTATATTGGAAACTGACATTTACTGCTCACTTAGTTGTTGTTGTGTGTGAGTGTGTGTGGCATCACTGCTCTTGAGAAATATAGCCCTTTCTTAAAAAAATAGGATCTAAAATGCCCATTTTAACGACTTCCGAAACGTACTGTAGATTATTATGGACTGTACAAAATTATTAGTGAAGCTGAATCTAATGCTTTATTTCTTTAAAAAAAAAAAGCAGAGCCACCCCTAGTATCATTAATATTTACTTTAGAGTTTTCTCTTCATTAAAAATTGCAATGTATCCCAAACAGTACAAATGTCAAAATAACTTTAAAAAGCAACTTATAAGAGAATTCCTGTGATCCTGTATCCCAATTCAAAACATAATAACTTAATGCAAAATTTAGACACTTGAATGCAGTATAAGAAAAAAACAGCCAAACTTGCAAATCCAACAAAATACGAATAACACTTATGGATCGACTCTTGGCATTAAAAACACATTTAAAGACACAAACAAAACACATTTTAACATCTGACCTACATGGAAAGGTCACCTTACTCCACCTCTTTCCTCCTGGTACTGGGATTTTGTACCAGGATTGGGGCCTGCCATTTATTATATATCTGTGAGGTTTGACATATAATCAGGAAAAATATGTTCTATGTCTTCACATGGCCTATTTCATGGATAATGTGAAGTAGGGGAAGAGACCATCATGGCACTGAAAGAATTTTCACATTCCTTATACTAAATATGGTGGATATTATTGATAGCTGGATGGTGCATCCCTTTGAATACTGCTGCCACAAGTAATTGGGATGGCATTAGGTCCTTTCCTTTTGAAAAGGAGGCCCCACTGAGAAAAGCAGCGAAACAATGAAACACATTTCATTAACATTTAGTGGATTTCAGCAGCTTTTGACATGACTGCCACTTAGATACCTCGGTAAATTTCACTCCTTCAGGAACCTCCCTGAGTAATTTTTGAATACTCCCATGGCGTGTTCAGTGGAAAGAAGAGCTAGCCCAAATGGCACATTTGTTTCCAGATGATAACAACATGAATTCCAAAGAGTTTAGAAGACTATGATTCATGTGTGGGGTCTCTGTTTTTACACTAGCGGCTGTTTTGGTTTATGCACCAAAACTGCTTGGTAAGGATCTTCTATTTACTTGGTTTTCAAGGTGGCACATCCAGCACCAGTGACAACGCCATCACAGCATACTTGGCTGCAGTTTCACTGCATCCATTTTAGACATTTGTTAACTTATTAAAGTCAAACAGATGCCCTGAAAAATGATGCCTAACATTTTAGATCTGTCAGTATGCCAGATGTAATGAGATACCTAGTGAGTGAGGCTTATTTTTTGGAAATTTTTTAAATCTCTCACATCTGTCGATATGGATGGTGAGAATTCATGTATTTTTTGTTTTTTTCAAAATCATCTCTTATTTACAGAACCCAATATTGTTCATTTCAGCCTTGCAGCTGTCAAGTAATTTCTGTTTTTTTACACTAAAAAACAAAACAAAAACAGGACAGGGCTTAAAGGGCACACAACGGCTAGCAGAAGAACCGGCCAACCACTAATTAATTTTCATGTTGAGATGCAACAGCACCGCAGGCTTAAGGTAACGAGAAAGCATTTTAACATTGGGTGTAACTGCAAGGACCCATCAATCAAATGTCATTATCTCGATGCTGATCACATGTTATAACCCAATGGATTCATTGTATAGTATTCTAAAAACTGCATGTATGATGTTACATTATAGGTACAAAATGTACATCTGACAATGACAAATGAAATACAGAAAACAGTAGACCATTTTCTGATCCCTTTCCTTGCATAACAATTGTTACACAATGGTACAAGATGTTAAAAACCTTTATATATGCTAGTAATCACTCTGGATTTATATTTTGTCATAAATATACGAACCAATAGGAGAAGATTACCCTTTTCGGAGTCACTGTAAAATTGCATGTACCGACCAGCGGATGTCAGGGTACATTTTCACTGTATGGCGCTCAAGTCTTAACCATACCGGTGTCACATAGATTACTGCTCATCCTGAGAAGACACTGTGTCCTTCATCAAACCAAAATTTAGACGATGCAATACCCCCACCCACCCCCTTTCTCTTTCTCTCTGTCTCCTCTCACTAATAAGCAGCGCGCTCTTCTTCATGCATGAGGGACCCATTCGCTTCCCTCCCTCAGTCAGACAGATAGCTGGGGAGATGGATGTGTCAGTCAGTCAGTGCTGTCTCATCTCAGTCAGGTGCTCTTTGTACTTCAGGTTATTCAGAGGCCTGCTGGCTGGTAAACTCCACATGGTTCGTTTTTTAAAAATCTTAAAACTTGTCCGGGACGAGCTGAACTGAGCTCATTTTGCTTAGTCGTTTTCTTGCTGTTCGCAGAACTGCTCTCACTGGTGCTTCCTAGATGTTGCCCCATCTGTAAATTTACATTCCAGCACTAAATGAATAAGTAGGCTAAGAGCTCTATGCTGCTATGATAGCAAGATTTTTTTCTCTTTGGGAAGTCTTTCGGAAAAACAAAACAAACAAACAACAACAACAAAAAAAAAACGTAACCACCCAAACCGACAGAAACCGGAACAGTCAGTTCAGTACATCTCTGCATCTGCCTCTCTAACAGTGTCATGTCAATGAATAACAAGCACCCGGCCACAATCTCCAATTATGCAAATCAATGGGTGGGATCCAGATATAGGGTCATTTGTGGAAGATATAAATGCAGATGTACTGATGGATTAAAGTTCTCTCACATTATAGCCATGAATAAAAGACTGCTGTCCAAGACTCTGCTCAAAAACATCTCTAAAATGGCAGCATGTGTTGTACCCTACAGTGAGGTATTTGGAAACATAATTTTAATTTCTACAAAGCTCAACAATGCCTTGCAAATCAGCTGTATATATCTGTGGAGTCCAGTGTGTCGGCCAGTGTTGGCTGCTTGCTGATATTTTACACAACCAGCTGATCTGAGCAGAGTTGGGCAGCGTGTAAATAAGTAATCCAGGACTTTTCGTCACAAAAAAAAAGTTTATTTTTAAACTGTATTGTCATGTTATCTTAGTAAGGGCTCATAAATAACTACACATAATAGCTGTTTGGGAAATCCATTGATGTTTCATGTGTCTGAAGGGAAAAATGTTGGCTGATATATTGGATTTTCAAATCACTAAATATCAGTATTAGCATCGGTCTTGAAAATCAATAAATACAAATATTTTTCCTGGTAAAAGAATGTAAGTAAGGTCCACTATTTAGTGAGACTAACAAACAACATGCTGGGTATTTATTTAAATCTAAGAATATGACATGATTTGTGTAAATGCTCTAGACTGTGGAGTTCAGGAAAGTCAAATCAGATGATTAGAAGTTTGTTCCTGTCCCTCAGAATGACCACAGAGCACAACATGTGATGACTTTGAATGAAGCTGCATTTTAAGTGCAAAAGGAAACAAGTTTTCATGGTTCTTTCCTGTCATTAGGGTGATGTCACGTTCATGGACATCTACATTTTTTTAAATAATCTCTTTGGTTCACTTATGTACCTCTTTTAGTCAAGGAAGCATGAAGATATCACCATAGCTTTTCTTTATACCCTTTATAGTCTCTTCTACTGAAATACATCTACAGACAGCCACAGTAACCCATCAAACCTGATCTTTTTCTTCAAGCAACATTGCTTCTTATCTCCACATAACAAAGGTCTTGTCAGTGCTTTCTAATCAGGTCAGAGCTCTGCTGCAATCAGAGCCAGAGCGATGACCTGATCCCACTTAATACGGCTGCCAGTATAACTTGGTTGAAGTGGCGTGGTAGAGATGGTGTAAACTGGGGGCTAAATGGAGAGGTTCTTTCCTAAAGAGCACACAGTCAGAGACATGACTGATCCCCCCTCCCAACTACAACATCCCCCAACAAAACAGGCTTTTTTTTTGTGCTAACATCTGGGTCACAGTTGTGGCAGCGTTCCACTCCCTTTGTAGTTTAATTAGCCAGTGCTACATCTTGTTGTGGAACTTCACTGACTATAGAGCTGGCTTCTGTTCAAATTAGAGCATCCAAAGGGTGACTCTACTTACTCTACTCTACAGTGTCAACATCTTTCTTATCATAAATATTTGAAAGTTTAAAGTTTGCATCCATGACCTTTTTAAAGTTGTTTAAAGCACTCTCTCAGAATAGCTCAACAACATAATTTGAAAGCGCAGAAATTTTTTAAAAGATTAAAAGGGGGGTGGGGGGTGTTCATAAAATGGCAAAAACACTGTAATTACTCCAGACGCATTGTAAATTTGAAGATCTGTTTCATCATCTCTTCGTTTCTAGTCTCTGACCAGTTTTTAAGACAACTCCTCTGTTGTCTTCCCCACAGAGGCCTCTCATTTAAACATGCAAACCGCTGGGAGGCCAGCCACAAATGCTTAATTGAAACCCTTTTGAGCGTATGAATAAGAGAACACCCATGCGCCCTGGATGACAGAATGTCTTTAACGGCCTTGCATCATTGCAAATGCAGGGCATGTCGAGGGGTCCTCTCACTGGCCTGTTACATAACCCACTACTGCAGGTGCATCGCATAGAGAGCGGCTATGAATGGCAGGCAGCAGCTTGTCAGTGACCATCAGCTTGTGAGTGCAGGTACAGGGTGCCTCGCACGAATGACAAGTGAGAAGTGTTGCTCATTGGCACGCATGCTTCAGCTAAATTCAGACATGATAATAATAGTCAATAGTAAACTATTTTAATAGCGGCGAAGGCAGATGCGAGTTTGTCATAAAGCGTCATCGTGGCAGGAAATCAGTATCAAATGTGTAAGCAGAGATCACAGAGCAAATGTTCTTGGCTATCATATGCATTTACAGACTTGCAACTTGTGTGCACACGAGCAACTCAAGAAAAGTGATAAATAGAAAAGATCTTGGGTTTTTTTTTCATAGATGTTGTATAATATCCAATTTTTAAACATTTTTAAAATGTCAAGGTTCTTAGCATACAAAAAAAGGGTTTGTGTTTAAACTATAAATATTACATGAGTGATGAAGCTAAAATAACACATTCATATAAGGTAAACTGCTGCATCAAACACCACGAACAGATCTCAGTGCAGTTGGATTAGAAGCTGTAAAAGATGGATGGGGTGAGGGTGTGAGCTGCTACACATCCTCAGAGTTGCTAGCAGCTGTTCAGGGTAGGGACTTGGCAGGTACAGATCGCGAGGGAGCTCGCTAGCAACTCTCTCCTCCCCTCCTCCTCCCTCAGCTAGCGATGGCCTCATTTATCTGTCACCACCCCTCCTCCTCCTCCTCCTCCTCCTCCTCCCCCTTCCCAACCACCATCCACTCCCGACATCTTTGTCTAACACGCCTTCATCTTCGCCATTGAGCTGAAACAACTCCCGTCACTTTTGTTTTTATTCCATCAATTACATCGCTGCCAAGTGCTCTGATCGTCCACTCTGAAAGCTGCCTGCTGCCCCAGCAACTTTGCATCGTGGCTGTCACTGGAGTCCTGTCATTTAATGACTTACCAATAGGCTCAACGTTAAGCCTGTATTAGTCATTCATATCTCCCTCTGCTGCCCTGCAACATGGTGGCAAAAAATACCTACAGGCTTCCCAACCGCGTGCTGTTGTTCTCTCTTCTGAAATACTTCCTCAATTAGAATGTCATATTGCCATGCCTCAGTCATCTCGTGCCATTGCGACGGATGATGAGAGGGAATCGGGTTGCCGCCTGATGGATGCCTCCCTTCAGAATCTCTCATTAGTCAAACGCATTTCTGTTTCATCACAGGAAGCTCGCATTGTTGACCATCCATCCTTTTGATGATGACCCACACCCCCTGAATTAAAGCCCAACCAATTACCATAGTCCCATAAATATTTTACCACAGCAGTTTATATATAGTGTGTTTGAATTCACAGAAACAGAACACATAGGAAGTCTTCCATTTCATTTTATAGCACTTGTTCTTTTTTTTTTCTTTCTCACAGGGAGCCAGTGAAGTAAAACAAAATATAATAAACTTGCCTTAATAAATAATTTACTTCCAAATATGCATATATGTATGGTGCTGGTTCATGTTAAGGCCTTCTTGCAGTTGCACAAAAAGAAAAAAAAGTGTATTCCTAATATTTCAGGGTGTTACGGCATTATTTCAAGCAATCTCTTCTCAACAATGTGTCGAACTGACCGCGTGAAGTCTCCGTCTACCGAAAACCTTCTCGGTCCAACATCAATTGCCTATCTACCCAGCTCAATGCTAGTTGGTGATGAAAGCAGAGTGCCTCGCCATTTGGACAGCCCACGCCGATAACAGAGCTTTCAGTCTAACAATCGGGCCAAGCAGGTGTTTGGCGTTGTGTCGAGGGAATAGAGCAGCTCAACAGCACATTGGAGGATCAGAGGAGGCTTCAGATGCGCCTGGTCACGTGCCAAAGTCTCCCTCCCCACACAATCTGGCCTGTTCTGTTCCTACTCAGTGGCAGACGCACCTCCGCTGGCAGCTCTGATGGACGCTAAACTCTTCTGGTGACAAATGCAGAGATCATTCGCTCCTACCCACGCAAGCGTTTAATCATGATGCACTGCTACTGCTGCTCACATTCCAGACATTATATCGCGTGAAATCCTGTTACTCTTACATTCTGACCGCTAAAAGGCTGTTGGATGTCTTAAACCGGTGGTGATTTCACAGTGGGGTCCTACCCGGAGATTTACGTATCAACCATCTTGTGAAAAATAAGGTTTCTTTAGAGTCACATTCAAAGGAAAGTTTCTTAACATGCTCAACATTCGCTGCACGTGGTGGAGCCACAGTACATGTCTTCTGCTGAGCCCATAAGTAATGGAAGCGTGGAAATCCCTAGTTAATATATGAATAATTCCGTTGTATATGCAGCCCTTTAGCTGACGGATTGAATCTGACTTTCTCACTAAATAAATGGAATGCTCAGACTGTAATTCTTAGCAGTGTGGAATGTTTATGTATTAAACTCGAGCTGGACAATTTAACATGCCATTAAATCACATTTATTTATTTGTTTTTCCTTATTGGCTCTTCTGTACATGCATGCAGATGAATGTCTGGTGTTTAATAGTACATTCCTGCTTTCATACTGCGTGGAGATACAATTTCCCCCATATATGTTCATGGTACAATTTTATCTCTGGGCCTGTGTGCAGGTGAGGTATCAACAATATCAAAGATAGCCCGAGCAATGGGGATGAGAGCATCCCAGCGGGTCTGCAAGCTGAAATAAGACAGATACAGCTGAGTGAGCGTTGATGGGGAAAAAAAAAATAGAAAGAAACAGGTCAAAGAGATGGAGCTCGGACCCAGGGGATACTTGAAGAAGGGATAGAACACAAGGCCTTATTCACCAAAGCCATGCCTTCCAAGACTCACAGTATAGACCAAGAAGAGACTTTTTTGAGCAGGTGTACTGTAAGTCAAAATACACAAAGTGTGGCACTAAGCTGGCTCTACTGTAAATCAACAGGGTCGCTGCAGGGTGCATTAGGAAGGTCACCTTATAACCCCCACTCCCATACTGACATATAAGGAGGTAACAACTGGAAATTTTAAAATAATAGCAATGATGCTGCTGTCTTTTCTGCCTGCTAATTATGAAGCCAGAGTCAGGGGATGCTGCAGGACTGGAAACAGAAGGACACAACTAGCCCGGCTATGTTCAAAGATTAGATTATCCACCTCCACAGTGACAACAAGACTCCAGGTAGTTTCTGCTCCCAGCCAAGAAATTGCCCAGCACATAATTTTCTGTCAATACACAAATTCTCATTTCTTTGGCTCACATAACTTGTTAATTAGCGATCCACAGAGTTGCAGAACTATTGGTCTTCTCTGAATTAGCATTGCAACAATACACATCTGGACATGCAGTGGACATGTGCCTACCCTTAAAAGTTCATTGTGAAGGATCTTCTAGTCCTTCATTTGTGCCAAAACATTTTCATGACAAATAAAAAGGTAAATACTTGTGATTTTTGCATTGAAATTATAAATATCCCAGAGAATCCCATTCTAATTGCTGCTTTTTGCTCGTGCAAATAAACTGAGCAATGTGATGCTTCAGCACAGTGCTTACAAATTTGCCCTCAGTCAGATCACATGCTGCAATTTCTGCAACTGCAACCAACACTGCTGAAATTTAAACATTCATTTTCTTTTGGCCTTTTTGTCTATTTGCATTTTTTTTTTTCCCTCACAGCTCCATCCGTGTTGTCCTCTTTCCAGTTTCACGCAATGTCCGTTTGAGCCCTTGCTGAGATGAAGAAGCTGTGAGATTTCTAGCGCTGTCGAGGTGATGCCTACTTACTTGGCACTGGTGCTTTAAACTATTGCTTTGGATTGACAGTGGAGAGTTGCAATTATTTTCTGGTTACTGCAAAAATATCAAAGCCAGAGGGATTGCTGTTTAATCTGCTACTTTGATTTTGTGTTTACTTGTAGATCTTTACATTTCTGTTGCTGTTCTGGCAGCCATTCAACATGTTTCGCGTCCAAGTTTTCTTCACGTTTGTGTGCTTCTTTAAGTTAACAGCAGATTTATTGGCACCCTCTGGGAAGGCCATTCTTCAGTGTGTCTTGATATTGACAATTTGTGTGTGAAGTTTCTTATGCATTCAGATATGTGGGCAGAGTGTCCTTAAGGTGTTGCATGACACTATGAAGCGGCCAGGCTGTTTCTCACTTGAAGCCACGGCTGCTCGGAGGTGTGGACAGCAGGAGTCCAATATTTGTATTCAGTTAATAATTGGTTTGAAATTGATATCAATAAATAGACATTTAAACTAAAACACTAATGGGAGTACACTAATGCTCATCTGCAGTCAGTGCTGGTAGTATCGTAAACGACTATCATCTGACTGTCCCCGCAGGGCGATGAGTCACATGCCATTCGACTGTTCTCAGGACACACGGACAAAACTCTGCAGATTTGATTATCATTCTTGCACTGATCTGAGCCACAGAGCAATTACTCGTCAGGAACTGTAATCACTCCGAGTCTAAGCATGCATTTAATTACAGGAGTATTAACAAAAAAATAATCACTCTTGAACACCAGTCACACAGAATGAGATTTGGCGAGGAGACTCTGAGATGATTACTGCCTGTAAATCTAGCCATAAAATTGGGGGCTATTATGTCTCGTGCTCAAATGGCTTGTTCAACAAAACTCTAATCGCATGCATAATTTTACACAGTTCATTACTGCAGTTCATTAAGATACCAGAGGTGCTTTTTTTTTTTTTTTTTTTTTTAGAAAGAAGCCAGTTTGTGTATAGTGTGGCGCATTTTACCAGCTCTAAATATTAAAACAATGAAAATTACATATTCAGTAGCAATGTTTAATGGAGCTGAAGTAACTAGTTCTACAGCAAATTTGCATTTTCATATCTTGCATCACTTTTATTGGAACGGGCAACCCATTGCTGGATGTTGACGTTATCCGTCACATAATCATGTAAACATCAGTTAACACCATTACATAATTCATGCAACACCCTCCGCACATAATGCTTGCCACTGCCTCTGTGTTGCTGCTTTATTTCCTCCTCTTAGCAACGATAACGTACGACAACGCACAGCACGGGCGTGAGGACGTGGGGGGCTGTGCACGGCAGGTGGCCGCTGGGAACCTCGCTGTCTCTCAAGCAACCGTTGACCTCGTAACACGCGGCGCACACTCATACATACTAACCACACAGTGTGTCAGCCGTGGCAGTGTAGCAACCCAGGGAGCATGTCCAACATGCTGAGTCAGCAGTAAGGGGAGCTCAAGTGGCAGAGAGGACAGCGGCCTCAGGGGCTCGCAATGTTCCTACGTCACTGCATGAACCGCACGGTGTTGACAGGCCGAGTAGATAAAACACAGGGGTTAGTATTAAAAAATCATGTATACTCATGAGCGAGAGCTGCTCAGTATTCCTGACTGGCCATGTGAGAAACCAAGGAGTAAGCTTTTTCTCTTTATTGTACTTTAGTTGGGGTATTTGTTTTGGTGAAAACAGTATATGTGGTCAGACTTGGGAGAACCAAAGGTTGCAGCGAAAGGAAAAAAAAAAGTGTGCCTCCCCACAAAGTCAGTCATTCATCTGGAGTGAATACTGTATACACGAATAACAGCAGAGAATGGGGTGGCTTGTTTTTGAATTCACGATGTTGTACGTACATGGCTGCAAATCCACCTGGGAACATTTGCTCATTAACATTTGAGGATGTTCACGTTAAAATATTTCACATTCAATCTCCCACTCAGCTCTCTGTAAAAAAACAAAAACAACCCCCCCCCCAAAAAAAACCAAAAAATGAGCCTGTGACTGCACAGACTATAAATAACAGCCTGGCAGAAGGAAGAGGGAAAAAACAAAAGCAAAGCTTCTTCCAGCTACACGAATCAACAATGATAAGTCCACCAGCAGTCATTTGTCTTCTGTCGAAATTGGTGTTGAAGCCTTCTTTCCATTCTTATCACACTTGGCAGTTTGTGTTATGTTTATATGCAGTTATACAGTGAGTGCCCTTCTCCCTGACAGCTGGGCAGCTCCTAAGGAGGAGGCATCTATTTCAAGAAAGAGTGCCCTTCTGTGGGCTCAGACACGTAATGTCAAGGGGATGTGCGTACTGTAGTAGTATTTCCTTGGAGCTCACCTTGGTTTAATTAGAAGCAAATGTGGCTGCTGATTGACTACATGAATGAAAAGACAAAAACATGAATGGAGCTGCGATGGGGGTTTCTCTCTCTCTCTCTCTCTCTTTTTTTTTGTTGTTGCATTTTTAACCTGCTTTTCAGTGCACATACAGTACTTGGCTGGGATTTTGCATTATTTTGCATACTTTTATTTGTTCATCGTGTATGCAAAGTGTGACTGAGCAGCACATTTGTAAAAAAACTCTGAAATTTATGCAAAAATAAAGTGAGTGACAAAGTTGCTGGGGAAGGAAGTGACATGATTCTTCACATTATAACGAAAACTCCTTAATGCGGACTGATTTTTATCATTTTCACTGCTTTTCACGGGAAATTCTAAATTACCCAACGGCGGTGATTCAGGAGCAATTCTTGTTTTCTAAACCTGGAGTTATGCTTCAATCAAAATGCCTTTTTGTCACATCCTAGATTAAATGACTCTCTAAAATTACTCAGCTTTTCAAGTGGCAAGCAGAACACAGCATCATTGTTTATTCATGCGGCAAGTGCACAACTGATTGAAAGACCAGAAACCAGGACATTTTGTGGTGTTAACATTAAGACAAACAATGCTGTGCAGCTCTTTGTTCAATCAGAGTGAATCAAATGAAAAATGGATTTAAAACTTTAATTATACCTTCTTTTTTTTTCTTGGTTTCACAAATGAATAGTTGTCTCAGTTTAATCTTTAATTGTTCGTGTTTGGGTTGTTGCTTCAACATTTGATTACAGAACAACAACAACAACAATAGTAATCATTTTTATTATTGCTATTTATTTATTTCTTTTTCATTGTTTTCTGTTTGTGGTTGGACTGTACCATTACTGCTCAGAGAAGGTGCTTACAGCCAGCCATGAACCCAGCCTTGCATCTGATCAAGTAATAATTTTCACTGTATGCAAAGCATGAAACAGTCTTTACTTTGCTTCATTCATTTAGTCCGTCTTTGATATTTCAGCCTGTAGGATATGAGTATTCAATAACGTTCACATACATCGCTACGTCCTCGCGGTTCAGGTCACTGTGACCTGAAAGGCAAGCATTTCATCATAACTGCAGGCTGACAGCAGCAATGTTTCCCTCTACACCTGAAGGTCAAGGTAGCCATTGATGGGGTCTTGTCTAAAGGGTGCGTGATAAGTCAGAGTTCTTTCTTTCTTTCGGGCTATTTTGGGTGGAAACGCCGTTGCAAATTCAGGAGCAGAGAGGAGGATTTGAAGTAGGACCTGAGCCGTCCTCAGGTGGGCTGTTTTCAGAGCATCGAGGATACCCTTGGACAGGCTTGTGTGTCTGTAACAGGCAAGATTTTATGCTCTGTCTGTTTGGAGGCATGTGTGAACTGTGCTTATTGGCTAGAGCCAATGGTCAATGTACAGCTGCTGTTCATTAAAAAAATAAATAAATAAAATCATAAAGTAGCAGCCAGTGGAAGCACTTTGCAGACTCTCATGTGGATTTGAGGTCTCACAGTTTTAACAATGTTCTCTATGATTGAAATGCTGCTATCATAATGAGGATTATGGATGCCTGTTTCAGATGGGAAATGATATAGTTCCTCAAAATACTTATACTCAAGAAATAATGAATAAGAAAAGAAAATGAAGAAAAGAATATTAACAGCTTGATAAATAAAAGAACAATTTTATTAATGCCTAGAATATCTGATAAATTATTGCATGGTCAAATGTGCTATATAACACATAATGAGCTTGTGGGCCTATGCTGGGTGCCGACTCCTCAGGGTGCTAATGATACAGTCTGCCCTCAAGCACAGAACACAGACAAGGAAAATAAGTATACTGAGTCTTTTTTTTATTTTATCCAAAATTCAAATTCTGAAGCAACAACCCAATGAACAATTAAAAAAAAATAGGAATAAAAGTGGAAGCCATTTTTTGATTGTAACCGAAAGGCGTTACACAGACACTATCAGTAGTTCATTGGATAATTACTGCCTGCTCTTTCTGGGACTATTACAGAGGTAAGAGAACAGCTCAGTTATCTTAAAACACATTTGCTGGAAGCTGCAGGCCTGATACAAAGAGAGCAGACACCAAAGGCCGCAGATCGCAATAGTTCAATAACCTGGTCAATAATAGGTTAAATCAGTACTCTCTTTAGCACCTTTTCTTTGTAAGACATCACCTTACACAAGCTTCACTTGATCTACAAACAATGCACAATAATTAACCAAGTTTATCAAAATGAGGGTTGGGGTAAAAGCTGGGGCGTCTTTTAAGGAAGTAGTAAAAATGGTTGGGAGGCAGTCCATCACACGGTGGGCTGTGGTAGTAGTTTAATCTCTGCAGGTCATGGCAGAGTGAGCCCTTATCTAAAGTGATGACTAAAACATCACTGTCTGGCCAAGGCTGTTGTGCTTGCACGATTCACCCAAATTGATATTGTGTTTTGTGATGCACTTGATGGCATAACAAGAGTAATACAAAGGTGAAAAGGCAAGTAAATTTCATCAACATGATTTAAGCTGGATTCCAGAGATTCAGTGTTTTTGGAAGAATGGATGGCGAATAAAAGCTGTGGGATATAACGGATTTAACTGGCCATAGCAAGTGTGGTGATGTTAATTTTGGCTGGGCTTTTTTAGTATTTGTTAATCCTTCATTCTCGGTTTTATCGCTTCTGAAGAATTTCCGCACTTTCACATGTTTGCTTTTTCATTCGCCTCTCAAAGCTGCCAGGCTGCGAGTACAGAAAGCCTAGCCATCGCCTCTTAAGTATGCTTTTAGGGTTTAGGTTGTTTTCAATCTTCTTCTGTCTTGCCTTTGTCAGATTTGACGCTGTTAAATGATACAGTTCGCTCTCATAGAGGGAAAAATCAGAACCATAACGAGGTCTTAATTAGCTAGTTTGTTTGCCTCGACAGTTCAGACCTTGGGATATTTAATGCTGCTTTTATGGACAAAAATGGATCCAAAATTACAAGGTGCAATCACAAACTCTAAATTACTGTAACATTCCAGTCTAAGCACGCTGTATAAATTAAAACTCATAATAGGCCACATTATGCGTTAAATTACAAAACATTATAAATGTGTTCATGACACACAGGCAGATTTTAAGAAATGTAAACATAGTTCCACTGAAATAATGACATGTTATGCATCATCCATGTGGTCATGACAATAACGTGCACCTTTTTCAAAAGACACCTACAGTACATCAGTGCCACATGCAGAGACGGGGTATAGTGGGCCTGATAATGCCTGAGGTGTGATCATACCGTGTTCGTGCCAAGTAAAACTGACAGGAGGAGACAGTAATCCCTGCTCGTCCCGCTGCAGATTTCAACTTTAATCTCAGATTAATGTCCAGGAAATGTCCTCACGAGGTGATTGCACACTAGGGCAGGTGCTGCAGCATGTTAAATCATGCATTGGCACTAGCAGATAGATAAACGAGTTCTCACGTTCTCCGGTTTTTCCAAATCTGATCACCTAAGTGTGAAACAAAAAAAGTGTCTCTTCAAAATCCAAGTTTTAACATATATATTTATGTATTTATTTTCCCAAAGAAGAAAGCACCTACTCAGTCCCCCCCCCTTAGCCAGTTTTGCAAGATTCTGTGTTTATTGACTGGTTGGAAGTTTTGCTGTACGTCTGAATCTATGCCTGAATGTAAAGTAGCAGAAGTGTGGAATCCTTTTTTCATTTTTGGTTATATTACTGAACCTTATAAGACTTTTGACCTGCTCCCCCCCCCCCAATGGTGATGGTGCCAGGGGAGGCAGTATTCATTTTTTGAACTTTACATTAAAATGCTCATGCTTAAAAGCTATTCTAAAGTAGCCGAGGATGTTCCAGCTTACATTCCTGCTTTGAACTCTTGGCTTTGGCAAGCTTACTATATACGTATGATTCAAAAGGTTTTGCTTTATTTCCTTTATTTTGTGTTGCATTGATTTGGAAGACACCTTTGTCCAATGTACACACAGTACATTTATATTCCTGATTAATCTGGGGATGAATGTTTTGCTATTAATAAGGGCGGCAACTGCACAGGACTAATTAACCTGTAAAACCATTCATTTTCACATATTAATGAATACTAAAATTGTAACTTTTATTAGATTATCATTAATAATTATTATGCACAATAATAATAAATCAGCATAATTAACAGCTTTTTCCCCTTCTCTGAGCATGCAGTGAAATGGTTAAACACATGCAGCTGTACTGGACTGTAGCAAAGCCTTGAACGGTGACTTAATGCACTCCACTGAGGCTGCTTCACATCCCTCTAATGGATCATTTTTCACCTGGCACCTCGGCTCTCTTAAGATCAGCTGAGAGGGATCAGCTTTATTGATCCTTTTCCTCAACACCGATCTGGATCAATACAGATTCCTGCATTATAAACCACCAGGCTCGTTTCCAGTACCGCTACACCTCGTCATGATGTCATTCATGTCACTTGAAATCGCATAATGAATAGTATTTTAAGTAAAGCCACACCTTGATTCCTTCCTATTGTCTTTTAATTAAAGGTAGAATTATTGTAAAAGTCTTATGATGTCCATTTTTAGCCTAGGCTGCAGCATTTTAAATGACAATTGCTCTTTGCGAGATGTCTTCATCAGCGCCCAGATCTATTCCCTGGGTGCACATTCTGGCAGATGATTCATTGACATGTTGAAATAACAGTTGGAAGTCTGCGAGATTGTTAAAACCTGCGGGGAGAAAATGCATGCACTCCATCAGTATGCAATACATCAAAGATGCCGAGATGCCTCTGATGCACTCGCTGGCATGATCAAAACAGCATGCTCAAAATGCAAAATCTAACTCAGTGAATGCTGAGAACCTAATATAAACAACAATCTTTAGAAGGAAAAACAAAGGAAGAAACTAAAAAGCACTGGAATCGAGAACCTTCATGGAAAGCGTGAATATGCCTGAGTGTCATGGAGATAATGATCATTTAGCTTGGACTCAACCTTCATCCATCCACTTAAAGTACGGGAAGAAACACCCCAAAGAAAATATGAATATGCCCGAGTGCCATGGTGTAAATGGCTATTTAACATGGACTCAACCGTCATCGATTCACTTAGAGGAAAACTGGGGAGGGGGTTAATATACTATAAACCAAAGAGTTTATTTTTCAACCAACATTTCATTTATGAGATTCTCATGAAGCATGCTTCTCTTGGTTTACGCACAGAAAAGCAAGGCACGAAGGGGATTTTGGTGAATGCACAAGGAACTGAACGGTGGTTGCAGAGCCACACCAATATGCTTAGAACACAGTTGTACAAGCAATCCCCCCTGAGTGAGTTTGGACTTTGTGAATGAAACTCTCCTAATCTGTTCTGCTTGGGCTGCCGATCAGTCAACGCTGCCCAGGGCAAAGCCCCGGCTCTCTGCAGCACCCGAAGATTCAAATGCATTTGCAAATGAGCTTGTTTGCCCATTCTAAATAAGATGAGATGTGCAGAGGTAAGACATTTTAGAATGGGCTTGCTTGGTCATTACGTGATGGTAGCATGCAGTATTGCCTGAGGTTAGTAACTGAGCAAGGCAGCCGTGACACTGAGACAAAGAGCTCGTGTTCCTCACCACGCCAGGCCATGCTGGGCCTGTTTGTGAGTCATGTTACGTCAGACAGATGCTGTGAACCAAGGCAAAGCAACTGCCTCGCAGGTTGACTGTCAGAATCAGCAGGGGACTTGTCAAATCTCTGGGAGGTTGGCTTGATATGACGCATCAGCCATTCAGCATTGTTTATTTGATTTATTTTCAAAAATAATAACCAATAACCACTGTGCTTTTTTTTTGATTTGGGTTGTTTTTCCTGATCTCAGTGGCTGAACAGAAAGTCTCAAGTTTTAATGTTTCATTTGTTTATCTGTCTTAATAAACGGAAGATGTTACAAGTTTTGCAGTTTTAAGCATTTTGACACAGTTTGACCTCGAGCTATATTTGTATGAGTTGTTTTCCGTTACTCTCAGTAGGCACTTGTGCTCATTATGTTTGAAACTTTCAGTATGTATCAGTTAATGCCTTTCCCTTATCAGCTGTGCCCCAACATTCTTGTGCGTGTGCTCTAATTAGTGCCTGATGGAGATGATATGATTAGTAATTACACAAATTAATGGAGCCCTGAATCTTGGATTGTGCTTTAAACATGACATTGTTAATCAGGAAATTTCACTTAGATTTACAATGGTGCTAACAGGGATTAACAGAGGCAGACTCAATAGTTCATCAGCGAGTCATCTGCTTTACTTTACTGCTAGACTTCGCATTACCCAATTACATACAAGTCAAATAATTACAAAGGCTTTAGAAGTTCTTTTCTAAGGATGTAATATTTTTGTAATTGCACAGTTCCTACATGACACTATTATTATTAAATTTATTCTTATTTTGAGATCAAAAACTTCATTCGGTCCAGTCCTTGAACCTGACCATTGTCAGAGGAATGTTTTTTTGTTTGGTAAGCCAGGTATGAACCACTGCTCATCCCTTGAGGGTTCAGTGTTGAGTGCCAAATTACACAAGAACTGGGCTGCAAATCTGTAGCAACAGGTCTGAGCTTGAAAGTTGATATTTGTTATGACCACCAAATCACAAGCTTACTTGTAATTTGAAGGACATTCAAAGCTCTCCTTTGGATGTTGGGTACCTTTTGCTCTGTTCTCTGTCGAGATTGAGATTGTCATATTGAGGTCCGGATTCTGGGGAGGGTGGCTGACAGCATTCCGGTGCTTTTCTATCCAGGTATGCTTTTTCTGCACTATTTCTGGGATCATTGTCATGCTGATAAATGAAGCCTTTCCAGATGGTATTACATACTGGCTCAAAATCTGATCAATTTTGACCAACATCACCAACACCACTGACTGAAATGCAGCCCCAAACCATGACTGCTCCTCCGCCGTGTTTTGCAGATGGCTGTAGACACTCGCTGTTGCACCTCTCTCCTGACCGCCTATGATGATTTGAATCAAATTTTAAAATATGGATTTATAACTCCAGGACCTGAACTTCTGCATTAAAGCCTAATCCTGTGTATGTATTGAAAAAAACCTTGCGTCTTTGACGCTTTGTTCTGGTTTCTGTCTTGAGCCACATCCTGTAGTTTTGACACCCTTATCCACTCAATGTTTCCCTTCTGCTAAAGCCAAAAAAGGGTCAATTGAAGAAAATGAAGAAAATTGCAATTTAAATATTCATAAGGCTCTTTGTCTTTTCCCTCCCATCGGTGTCAGAAAGAGATCATGCTATTCCGCTGTGGATTTTGGCAATTACCTCTCATTGTAACCTCCCCGTGTCCAAAGTCACCCCTGTGCTCCTGAGAGGCACGAGCAACCTTAACATAATTGTGAGGTTACAAGAGGATGCCAACAGATTGGATAGCGCTCAAAGTGACATAATTTCACTGTTGCTGAATAGAAGCACATCCCTGTATTGTCTACTGCGAAATTAATCCTAATGCTATGGCTGTGCGGCCTGAAAAAGATTACATTGTATAATTGTGTGTCTAGCTCTGACATTACGTGCCATTGTTAATGGCAAGCAGAGGGTCTCGCGTGGGATAAAATTATTCTGTTTTCCTTTTACCGATTGTTTTTTTTCCTCTAATTTTCTTATTAGCATTGTAGATGCCTTTCTTTTTTCAAATGGATGATTTAAGTGTTTTAAAATACTGTGTATCACACTATGTGTTGTGACAGCGATGCCATCAGGGTCTTAGGACTTAGACAGAATTTTGGCAAAAGGCTTCAGCTAAAGGACACCTCACTGCCAGCTCCGGCACACCATCATTACAGAACGGACCATGGGAGCCCACTCCCCAGTGTCTCTGTTCTCTGAGTGCCAATTATGCCATCCAATTGAATTATGCCCTTGAGTGGTATTATTAGCGGTTGCCGAGGGATCCAAACATGTATAGTCATCGTTGCTTGTTCACAGGAATGACTGAATGATCAGCCTAGTCTAATTAACATGTGAATAAATACAGTATATGGCAAACACTCAATGTATTGCAAAAAAAAAGAAAAGAAAAAAAAAGGTACATTTGATTTTTGTCTGAAGACAGAGATTACTCTCAGCCCAAGTTCCATTCATTGCAGCCTCCAGGACTCTGTCCCAAAACATGTCTTGAGAGGGAGCCAGGACTCAGGTGGTTCATACAGAAATTCAGTTTAATGAAGCTGTGACTCAAAAGGCCAACATCTTCTCTTGGCAAACTTGTGCAGCAGCTAAATGCCTTTCCCAGTACTCCCAGTAATGCATTATACTGACCCTGGGATTTACAGAGTCCCGAATGTCGCACACTGTCAGATGCACTTTCTTTAATGGCCAATTGAGGATATTATTGTGAATATCTGAGGCAGCAGATTGTAGTCATGGAGCATCCTTTAAAGGTTTCAACACTACGCACTGTCAGGTTTTACTCATTAAAAATCTCGCTGATAACAGATGGGAAACAGAATTACTTAAGTGTTTCGGTTGTTGCCCCTGTTAACTGAGACTCAAAAACAAATCTAAATTCATAAGCTCCAGTCAGTCAGTCCCCCAAAAGAGAACCTGTGTACGTTAGCGTATTAAGACAGTTTTTCTTTTCCTCTTTCCTTAATCACGTACTTCCTGTAACTGGGTCTTTCTTGATTTGTTTTTCCCACGTCTCCCACTGTGGCACTGTGGCCGACTGGGCTACTTGTGTCACACTTGGTGTCACAAAGCTCTCTCAGTGGGCTGAGTCCTTCCCCTTAGTGAAACACCCTAGGTTTCTGAATGCTCTGGTAGTTCACCTCTTCCATCACACTCTCTTCCTGATGCAGTCACATCCACTCTACGTGTCTATTGTTGGTGGGTCAGGCCTTACTTTGCTCCTATGTGGGTCAGAGCCAGTAGAGCAGCATGCCGCTTCTTATGTGTGAAGTCAACCCTGCCAGGAAGTAATGCTCTTTTCCTCCCCTGTTATTTTTTTCCTCTCTGGCAATATTTGCTTTCAGTTTAAGGCCACTGGAGGCTGCAGTGTCAGTGTCTTCCTCTTTCCACACAAGGTACTTGGTCATCTAGCATTAGGTGGAAGCCTCCGAATCGCACTCCGACTGTCCATACGCACAGCCATACGTGCAGCTCCTTAAACTCGGCCGATCATTCTCGCAGATGCATTTCTATTAACAGAGAGCAGCACTACCTGCCAAATATGAGTTGCCTTTGTCTTCATCCTTTGATGTAGAACACAGAAGTGTAAAAGGAACATAGTACACTGTCACTTTAAATCATTTAATTATAAATAAGCATGGTTTCTGAGCTCCTGAAGTGCAGTCAAATAATTTGTCTGACACTAAAAAAAAATCAAAGGTAGACAGTTGCGAGATAAGATCAATCAAGAGCTCCTCGTTTCCCCTCACATATTCAACTTAACAGAACTGCTACTTTATCCATATTTAATCCCTAGCCTCGTTCCTGTGGAATAGTTCCCCTATACGCGCACATATAATAGAGTGGCTTATGACTTAAAAATTTAGTTTAGCAGGCCAATTCTGCTTAATAGCCATATGGATTTAAAAAACAATCTGTGGAGCATTTTGATTCAATTCATCCTACATAACCATAGTCATCTTCATTTAATGAAAAACAGAAAAGAAAAAAAACACAGCATCCACTGGATTGCACACCAAATTGTCTACTTCAAAGGATTCAGCAAAACAGCCAACATGGTATCCTTGCCTAGATCCAAGTTTACTCTTCACTCATTCTTAGATCCAAATTCAATTTATACAATTAAATGTAATCCATTGTGGGGAATGCAGGTAGCACACAGAGGTTTGATTAAAAATTTAACAATACCATGACAGGAAAATCGAATTACGAACATGGCTGCCTCGGTCTATCGGGTGCTAGACTGTGGAAAGTCATCAGTTTCTTGCTAGTGAAGTGTGCGTCTGAGTGCGGATGTGCTTGTGCGTGCATGTGTACACGCATGTACATGACCCTGCCATCTCAGTACACTAGATAATCCACATCCTGGACAAGCACAAACTGCAGTCTTCCAGAACACTGCAGAAGGTAATTACAAATTAGGCCAGCCCTTGGATCATGAGACAGGCAGCATTCTCCAGTGCATCCTATCAGCCTGACTCTCCCTGGCCAAAACTGGCTTAGGCCAAGTGAACAATGACTCAGACCTCCCCACTGTGACAAAAACACAAGCAGGCATCCTGCACTAAGCCCGCTGGGGACTGCTGTCCTTGGTGAATGGCTTACTGGTGAATTAGCACCAGAGGTCACTGGTTGGACTGTGAAAATTTTAAGGGAGGTATCCATTGAAGAGACTACAGCATGTGATGGAATATATGCCTTTAAGTCAACCAGTTTACTCTGCTTTAGGAAAGAAGAATTCAATATCTGACTCTGACATATGTATGATTAGCCTTGGTACTCCTCTCCACTCTTCAACATGGGAATAAATGTCTGTCTTCATCCATAGATGCTTTCCACACAGACAGTGGCAGCTCAGTTCCCCCAACACATAGGTAGACGTCTCTGACTGTTCTGATGATGATCATCAAGCTTCAAACTTCATCTAACATCTAGTCCCCTGACAGGATGTACACGCATGTGAGAGCGAGAGAGAGCCCGTGGCAACTTAGACAGCATGCCTGTGATCGCTCTTTTGTGAGACAGAAAGGGTGAGAGAACGTGTGTGAGCAAGCGAGGCGAGCGCAATTATTATTTTGAGCTTGACGGTGTGTGTGCAAATGCATATGCCTCCCGTCTTCACGGTCATCAGGGCTGATGATGTGTTCAAGGTGGCGCGAGGGCGCGGGGACGGCCCATTGGGCGAACGCTAAGGGGAATACCAGCCATCGAGACGTTCCAGTTCATGGAGTGTGCAAATCAGGTGACAGTGGAGGGGGAGGGACAGTGATTAGAAGGGAGCGAAATAGCCAGGCCAGGGCCAGACCACCTCATCTGGGAGGAGGGAGAGGGATAAGGGGATTAAAGGGATAGAGGGGACAAAGAGGCAGTGAAGGGGAGAGAGTTATAAAAGTAGTGATACAAAGACAGAAAGAAAGTTAGAGATAATAGGTGACTGAAAGAATGCTAGATATGGTGAAGTACCATAGGAGGTGATTTGATCTCACTGAATACTTCCTCACACACGGGTTATATCATCACTGGAGCAAACAGCTTAGCTTTAACTACTTTCCTCCAAGAGGATTTCTTTTTTTTTTTTGAGAGCTAGTTACAGCATGAATTAACAACGGCAGAGAGCAAACACGATACATTATACATTCTGCCTCGACTCTGAAGTGATAAACAAGTCTGTATACCAACTTGTCATGCATGTCATTTTTGCCTTGGGGCATCCAAAAAAAAAAAAAAAAAGAGAGAGAAAAGCTCGGTCCAAGTGTGGTGAGTTTTCGAACATCACGGTTTCAAATGAGGCTTTTGTATGTTGATCCCCCCACCCCCATCGCCCTTTCTCGGTTGCCACGGCAACAGAAGTTGAAGATTTAGTGAAAAAAGAAGAAGACTTTTTAAATGTTGCCAGCCTTCGTAGACAAGTTCTTGGATCTCATTGTACCTTTGCTTTTTTTTTTTTTTTTTTTAAGTTTTTATTTTTCTTTCTTTCAAGCCCTTGCTATTTTTCCAGCAGTTTTCTGGTGATTTTCAAATATCCAGATTAGTGTGGAGAGCAGCACTGAAAAAGTGGTGACAGCAGCAGAGCCAGCAATAGTACCTGGCACTCTAAATTTCGCCTCCTCGCTGGGGTGCATCTGCCTGTTTGATTTTGCTCTACAGAAAGACCTGTAGCAGTTACAGGTTTTAAAGAGCTTAGCCTCCAAAATCCTAAAAAAGAAAACCACACAACACATACTGTCCTAATATATATAAGTCAGTTCCATGTATGCCATTCCAAACTCATCTATTTTATTTTAAATATGTGCATTTATTTCACGGGACACTATCCATTCTAACATTTTGAAGGCTTGAATGACATTGTTCATTGTTTTTCAGGGATGACAGCGAGTGACTTCTACCTCTTTGGTTAATAATAATGTGGAACTAAATTGGGAGATCAGCTGAGTGATTTTTTTTTTTTCTGGTGTTGTTCTGTGTAATGGTGCTTCTTCTATTATATCCCGTGATGCAATCCATCTTCTGGATAATTAGCGGTGAGGGGATGGTTTGAGGAGGTGGCGCACAACGTTACAGATGCTGTTACTGTGATGGAGTTTGTACTTATTAGGTGTGTGTTAATGTCTCAGGGCAAATACAGTGGCTTTCACATTTTTCTCTTACATAAAGTCTAAACAGTTGTGTATTCTTACCTTTTATACAACATGTGCTTTTTTTTCTTATGTCCATGTCAGAAGGTGATTAAGGAAATCAGGAGTACTTTTCTGCCAGTCCATTGTTGTGTGTGTGTTTGTGTGTGTGTGTGTGTGCCATCATGTACTGACAGACAGTGGAGCTGCTGAAGCTTTTCTTAGATAAGCTCACGGTTATAAAACAGTTTTAAGACAACAGCATACTAAAATATGCCCATTCTGATACGTTTATACTCCAACCCTCAAGCATGAAAAATAAAAGTTCCTGGAACAATTGTTTTTAGGTGATATAATTTATTGCAAGTAGCGCCCAATCGATACAGGATTTTTAAGAACAACACCAATATCGATATTTGGTGACTTAAAAATCTGATATATCTGCCAATATTTTTTTCCCTTTCAGATGCACAAAACATAAACAGATAACCCAACATGTGTAATTATTTGAGTCCTTACTAAGAAAATATGACAGGGCAGCATGAAAATCATCTTATTGTAACAAGAAGTCATGGATTACGCATTTACGCTCTGCCTGACTCGCGATTGTGGCATTCCAAACGCGTTGCCAACAGCGAAGTTGCAAAGTGCCCTCTGGTGGACCAACTATGCAACATCAATACTCTGCATGGTTTTAAGGGTGTTTCTTCTGTCTTGTTTTTAACTTTTTTTAGTTTTCCATTTATCTGTGCTTATAAATGTAGATATATCAGTAAAAATAGTTCATATGTCTTTGTGTGTTTTTTGTATTGATGTTTTGAAATCTGATTTAACAAAAAGTTATGTGCCATGGCATTAATTAGTGAACACACACATATATATATAAAATAATGAATATTTATGTTAAAAATTTTAATTATTCCAAGCAGTCTCCATTAAGGCAGGGGGGGACCCAGAAGTTCTCCCGAATGGATGATTTCTGGAAAGTTATCATATTGTTTGTCCTTACAAGAGTAACACTGGTGTATGTCTAACCAGTGAGAATTTGATTCCGTAAGCTCTCATCAACCAAACAAACCGGTGAATCTACAGCCCTACTTAAAAAAAGTGATCCACAACAATTACGATGCTTATTTAGGAGTGGGCAGATACAGGTTATTTTGTGGGAGTCATGTACACAGACAGCACTGGAATACAGATGGCCGTTCAGTTTTACACGCAGTGCCTAGACTGGAACAAAGATAGCATAGTATGCATTATACAGTGACTGGAATACCATAAGGACGAGATTAAAGAAAACCTTAAGATTCCCTGGAGAATATGGGATACCAGACGACTGAAAGTAAAATGAATTTCATTGCATCTCATGCAGTTCATTTACGGCTTCAATATTCCATAGTACGTCGTTTGATTGCCCCAAAGAGAGAGCTCTGACAATTTGCATATTGCATCATGCTCACTGGTACCCACAGTACAAGCACATCAGCGTAAAGGAATCAGATTTATTACCGGAACCTTGGAATAAATAACAGCCAACAGAAATGGTGCTGACCCAACGACAAAATAGGGCTGCATGGGGAATATGCAGTGCGGTGTTTGTTTCAGTTTCCCGCAGATGCTTAACAACAGGTGTATTTCAGGTCATCTATATTTCATTTGAGCAGCCATTGCAGGATGATGAATGCAAGTTAGAGTGCGCACATGTTTGTGTGTGTACTGTCAGCGATGGCCAACAAACTTGCTTTCCCTTCAAACAGAGGTGCTGCCCTACTTCTTCTACTCATTAAATCCAACTACATGACTGTATTTATCCTTGCTCTAATAGATATGTAGGCTTGCGTATCCATGCATGCTTTTATAACTGCATACACTCTTTGCTTTAGCCAGCTTCAGCGAGGAGCCTGCCAGGAATCACGGGAGAGGTCAGTGAGAGAGGTCATTAATCAAGACAGACAGGAGCAGCACCCTTACGTCTCCAGGATGACGGTGTTGCTGGGAGCTGCAGGTCCCACAGCCCAGATCCCTCTCTGATCAGAGCGCCAATTAAGAACCGTGCTGCTCCACGCTTTAGCCGAGCCAGGGTATAGACAACCTTTTGTTCGCTGGCCTTACATCAGTGTATGACATGAAAGCCCAGGAGCATTTATGTCCAGCTTAGTTTTGGTGCAGCATGAAACAAAGTATAATTGGTGCGCTGTAAAGAAGGGGCTTAGGTTTTGCTTACATCATCATAATTTATGACTTGAGAAACTTAAGGCAGATAGTGGAGACATACAAACCAATACACAAACTACAATTATAATTCATATTTGAAAGCAAGGACAGTTTTACATTTGGCTAAAAGTACTTCAATGGAACAAGAAAAGGCGGTAACCAGATTGCGGAGGCAAAAACCAAAAAGTGCCACCACTGACAATAGAAAGCATCTCTCAAGGATCATAACATGCTTGGATACCACTCACCAAATTCCAGGGCCTCTATTCATCCTTTTTTTTGTTGTTGTTGTTGTTGTTGTTGATCTTTTTTTTTTTTTTTACCTCCTCCAGATAACACTAATGATCAATTCTAGCCCTCAGCATATTTATTCATGAGTGTATTACACCTGGTTCCTCTTTGTTGCTGATGCATTTCCTCAAGTATTATGTGACGCCTTGGCTCCCACGCTTCTGGCTCAGATGGCATTTCTCTCTCCTCCTCCTCACTGCCGGGCTTTGTCGAACATTTACGCATGCACGTGTTCATGGACGTGCATGGCACACATATGGTTTCTCTCACTGGATAATCTGACTTCTTTTATTTTGTCCCTTTATCTCCCCCCAGTCTGAATATTTATTATTGTGGGTGATATTCTCTATCTGGATTCAGTCTGCATTTGAGTGTGAAGATAGTGCTATTGGTGTTTTCCTAATCATATCTTTGAATTTGCATGTACATTTGCATTGCATTTATCTATGATTCATTCATACAAAAATTCACACACATATACATGTCTTGCTGTGTCTGTAGGCATTATTATTAACTTGATTGCCATCAATTGTGTGCTTCTAAATGTCACAATTACTAAATTCCCTGCACTACTTCCTAGAGGAACAAGCAGGGAGGGAAAAAAGTAGCAAAACCTCACATTTGCCAAGCTGAGAATTAGAAATTTTAACTGTTGTGTAACATAAAAAACTTTTAAAGATTTTATTCAGATTTATTCAGTTTTCTTTCATTTGTTACCAAAAAATATACTGAATTTTTTATTTTTATTTTTATGAGTTAAATAAACAGAAATGTTGTTCCACTAATTTGTTCCACAAGTAGGCACTACAAAGCATTGCTTTGTCCATAGAAACTAGAAACAGTACATCGAACTGTGATCTTTTAGTTATGTGTGGGACTGGTCTGTATCTTCATCTTTGACTCTTTGTGTCCTTGTTTGCGAGACTAAACCGAGCCGCTATTGTTTGTCTGGTTTTTTCTCCTATTTTCTAGTTGTTTTCTTGTTATTTTTTTTCTTGTTTCTGCATCTCTCTCCCTCCTTATGTTTCTGGCTCACTCTCTTTCGGTATTTCTTTTTCATATTTCTCCTTGCCAGACGATGCAGGGGCAAGCTCTGTTTCCTCCCACTGATATGATTGGGTGTCATTAGCCAGTTCAGTGTTTAAGGACTGCCAAGCGCTAGTCATGTAAGAGAGTCAAGTAAGAGAGGTTCATGGTCTCGCTCGCCTCTGTTTCAGAACGCTCGGCTACAGTCTCTGGCCTTGTTTGATTTGAACTGAACCGTCCTACTTCTATCTGCCAGTGATTTCAATATTGAAGAATGGCTTGTATATATGTCTATACATTTATCTATCCATCCATCCATCTCCTTGACTCTTCCTCTAGATGTCCTGCAGCCATCTCCTTCCTCAGCTTTGCAGTCGCTGAAGAATATGAAGTTTTAGCTGCGGCCGTCTCACTGGGGAAATATATGTTGACTGTCTATTGCATTACAGCTTCTAAGCCTCACATCAGGAGGTGATCAGATTCCCTGAGGTTGCAGGAACATGGGAAATGGAGAAAGGAATGACAGAAAGTGTGCCGCTGTGTCTCCCGATGTGTATGCGTACGTGCCTATATAGTTGTGGGTGAACATTAAGATATTACTTTCCACTAAGTCACAATTGAACAGGCCTTTTTCGTTTGTTTGTTTGTATGAGGCAGGGCATGATTTTACATTGTAGGAACAGAGGAAAACCTCAGTAACCGTTGTATCCCATAGTTAGGTAATCAAATCACCAAAACATTCATCAATATGAAAATACCTTTAAAAGAGAAATTATTTGGTGACAATGGCAGCGTGGCAACATTTCACAAAAAGCTGTTTTCTTTCAGACATTGTGTTATTTAAATTTCACACACCACCCCAAAAGAGAAAAAAAAAATCAGTCAGCAGTTTATGTGGAGAAAAGCAACCTATCATTGAGATTTACAAAACAACACACTTAGACAATGACCAGGATCATTTAAGCTAACAGCAAATGGCAAAAGAAAAAGTATGAATTTAAGTGCGGCAGTGGTCCTCTCTTTCGTCTTATTAGGCTTTAGAACAGGGTGCTGAATGCTGTACATCAGGGAACGCCAACTGGTGGCCCGCGGGCCACATACGACCCGCCAAGGCTTTCCATCCGGCCCCCCTGAATAGTACTGCCAGAGGTACTATACGCCAATCAATCATGTCACATCATAACCCTTTAAATAACGGTCTCTGACTAGTCTGAATTATCAAAAGCCTTCAAACGTGATTTCCTATCGCCCATGAATGCCTCCATGTCTTTAGAACCAATCAGAATGCAAGATCACAT
Organism: Pterophyllum scalare; assembly: GCA_024447675.2. Lineage (NCBI taxonomy): Eukaryota > Metazoa > Chordata > Actinopteri > Cichliformes > Cichlidae > Pterophyllum > Pterophyllum scalare. Next base: position 51,499 of record JAMQGT020005141.1, read on the forward strand.
GGACCATGTGACTTCAAGCATTTTCTGGCTGCACTGAGGAGCTGGCTTTTGTTGGTGGTGATCAGATTAACACAGCTGAAGGTGAGTCTAGCTTTGTTTTGTGTAGAAAAAATGTTCGGCGATCAAACTTGTCTAAGTAAAGGAAGTAAAAGTCGTAACGTTTTCTGTCAGCAAACCTACGGAAGGATTGTTACTGGCTGCCGAGCGTACTCCTCGGCCTGCTCGGGGCTCCTGTCTCTCCTGTGAAGGTCTCTCACACAGTCTGCTCGCGGGGGACCGGACAGGTAGGTGGCTCAGCGGCTCAGAGTGTACCCGCATGCAGTCACAGCCCCCCAAATGCGTCCGTCCCTCGGTAGTCACAAACCCTACTGTCAAGTATCTACTATTCTGTTATTATTAAAATAAATGTTCTGCCATTTGAGGCCATTGCAGTTGCACTGTGTGCTTCTATGTTGAAAGCTTTTTTTAAAAATCATAGTATGATATTTGCGCCTTAAAAAAAACCCAACAAAATCACCTTCTGAGAAGTAGATTGCGCATAGGTAAACTGTTTGCTCTCATGTAACATTTTATTGTTTCCCTTGCTCATTATATCTGTAATGAGCACAACTGCACACAATTGCGGTCTCAACAGAACAGAGAACATGTAAGCACAAGACTTGCACATCACATCATGATAAATAGTATAAATTTGAAAGGAAAATTGATATATCAAATGATAATATATTACTTAGGATACAATATTAATTTTATTTTACTTTACGAGAGCATCTGGCCCTCACAGTGTCTGCCAAGAAAAATTCCGGCCCTTGGAGTTGATGACCCCTGCTGTACATGATGACCGAATTTTGCATCAGTCCGTGGCTTCACCTGCATTCTGGCAAAAGAGGCAAATAGCAGTATAATGGTCCAAGGAGTGTTTCCTTTGCACATAGCTGGCCCTTCAATACAAATCAAGGGTCACTGTGAAAGCAGCGGTGTATTGTTGGTGATAAGGTGCACAGTTTCATAGTCAAATGCTGTACTTCCAGCATGATAATGAAGCATGAAGCATCTTCAAATAGCTCCATGGGCATGGACATGACTATGAGTTCAGCTAAGTATCGATAGTTCCCAGTGCCACATGCAACAACCAGCTGATCCAAGCAGTCTGTCAGAGCATAAACAAGTTTATTTTTAAACCACATTGTCATATTATCCTAGTAATGACTAATAAATAATTACACATAACAAATGTGTCTGAAAGAAAAAAAATTATTGGCCATTATATTGATTTTTTAAAAATCACCAAATATTGGTGCTGGTATCGTTCTTAAAAATCATATACCAGTCCTGCTCTGTTGTTTCAGATACATCATGCTTACATGTGTGCTTGTATTGGAATCTCCTTGACTTTTCTTTTAGTACTTCTCTCTGATATGATATATATCCCTGTCAATCCCAAATGAGGCCCACAGCTGTTTAGTTTACTAAATCAAGGTAAGCACTTTATCCAGTGGCCTATAGCAGCAAGGACCAGGGATACTCCAGTGCCCAGAGCATTGCATTGATGCCGAGCAGCCGCTTAACAGGCTTATAGTGGAGCAGGGGAGCGAGTCAATCAGCTGCTATTGAGTGACTCTGTAATGGCCAGCCTGACCATCACACTCCCCAGAGAGCCAGTTTTGTTTTCCATTAAGACTGTCATTATGCAGGGAGGCACAACACAACCTCCATGTGAAGAAAAAAAAAAAAGGATAGTCTTTACTTATAGAAGAGATAACAATGGCCTCACAGTATATTTACCTTAATAAATATAAACCATAGTTGCTTTAGTTTTTATTGCTTAAAGACAAAAGAAAAGGGATTCAAGATATCTACCATTTGACACCTGCTAGAAATGTGCATTTACACATTTTCTTGATATTAAATACGTGCAATGTGGAGAGCAATTCCTAATTTAACTTTTTTTTGGTACAATGAAGAATACCACTGTTTTTGCATAGCGTCCCATTCCAGCTAAAAAGGAACTTGATGGCATTGCTGTCAGCCAGCCCACTGGCCCGAGAGAGAGCACCATTAGTTTTAATCAAGCACGGCTCTAATTGAGAGGCCTCCCGTCTTCATAAAGATAATTACTAGAAATGTCAGACTCTATGTGGGCTGCCCCCACCCATAGATCTGACCCACAGTGATAAACCACAAGGCTGGACATGTATCTTTATAAGAGGGCAATGCCAAGACATCTACTTGACTGGTGCAATTATTCAGCATTAGCTACAAATGACCTCTGTAACACAATTAAATGTCACTAAGTCACTATATATCATCCCTATTACATCTTTATAGAAAGAGTGGGGATATACTATTTAAATTTGAGTTTTATGTTCATAATAATGTTCTTGGTTATCTTTGCTTGATATAATTTGTATGCAAAGGAACTACATGGAGGCTGGCTTTTATGTGGTGAAACCTAGAGGGTAGTCTGGGTGGAATGTTTTTAGATATTAAAGGCATTAAAATTAATTACAGTATACTGTGTGCTGTTCATAGAAATGGATGGACAGGATGGGATGGGTCAACCTCTAACTTAGGCATTTGTATTAAGGATGAAAACCTTTTTTTTTTTTTTAATAAAAAATCAGACCCTACGCTGGGTGTTGGGTTCCTCCTGATGCCCAGAACTGATACCACTGACTGGCCCACACACTCGCCTGACCTAAATCCAACAGAACACCTCAGGGACATTATGTTTCAGGTCCATCCGACACCACCAGGTTGTACCTCAGACAGTCCAGTGATGCCCTAGTCCAGATCTGGGTGGAGATCCCCCAGGACACCATCCGTCATCTTATTAGGAGCATGGCCCGACATTGTCAGGCATACATACAAGCACGTGGGGGGACATACAAACTACTGAGTACCATTTTGAGTTGCTGCTATGAAATTTCAGGAAACTGCACTAGCGTGCCATATCATTTTTCACTTGATTTCTTTGAAGTAAAGGGCTAGATTTGAAAACAAAAACAACAACAACAAAAAAACTATAATTAGAGCCCCAAATACCTCTCAGAACACTTAAATTACTATATGCTGAAAGATTTCCATTCAATTTTTATGGATTTTTTTTTTGTCCAATAATGCCAAAAATATGTATCCTATCCCAGCTTTAAGAGCAGAAATGAAGAGTTAGAAAGCATATCGAATTTTAAGCGTAAACAACTGTGTCCCTAGATTCTCAAGTCTCATCAGTGCTTTGATGTAATATCCCTGTCTCCTGAACTTTGAATGATCACTCTCGGGGCCCTAACAGAGAGTCATGAATGGATGAGGTGGTAGAGTCTGACTGACAGCCAACATTAAGTAGCTGCTCCCCCAACAAACTGCGAACCGAACCCATTTAAAGGCTGGCAATAATTAAATCATAAGTATATTTCAGGATGAAGGCAGATTTTGTAATGTTAAGGCATAAATACTCCTTTTTCTAGGGAGCGTTGCACAGCAGTGTTTGCATCAGCGCTACAGAATATCTTCTACCATGTTATCATACAGTGACGTCCATTGTAGTGCATTGACACTGACGTGAATTCTCAGTTAGTTAAATACTTGCCATTTCCCTGTGTATTAACAATCTTGCAGCAAATCACACATATGGTGACACACACAAGTGAATTGTTATGGATATATCATATTCCCCAGTACAAGCGTTAATTGGAGCCGACCCACGCACAGGATATCAAGAAATCAATATTGCTTCCCCGTGTCTGTGGCTGCGCTAGGTGGGCCTAATTGAAATGTATGAGGGAGCTTGCTAAATGATCTGTGCAGGCAAGGGAGCCAGAGTGATTGCAAACATATGGAACGGTTCCTTAGACAAGAGAAACATTTGTACAATGCTGTGAGAGAAACAGACACAGGAGCAAAAGAGCGAGAGCAAGCGAAAGAGCTAAAAAAAAAAATGAGAGAGACGGAAAAGAATGAAAGAGAGGCAGAGCAGAGGAAGCGGGGTCTTAGTGTTAATGCAATCGGACACCGATAAAATGCTTTCTGAGAATTTTGACTGCGTTTTTAGTTAGATGTCGAGGTTAGTTAGTGAGAGATATAAAGGTGAAAAAGGCTGGAAATAATGTGGGTGTTGGCACATTATCAACCCGTTAAAAATAAATTACGGCACAAACATGGAACTTAACATCTGTTGTTGTGGCGTGTATGCTCAAACACCACGCTTTGACCTGTGTGACTCTTTTTTTGTGATTTTGAGTGAGAAATTTTGGATGGAGGGTTCTACTGATGGCTCTCTCTTTCTTCCTTTCCTCTATCCTCTCACCTTGCTACCTCACTCCCTCCATCCATCTCCCTTCTCATGTCTCTCTCTCCCCTCTCTAATAAGCTATTGACATTCTGCTTAGTAATGACTGCCAGAATAATGGGTCTTGCATCGTCCAGAATGAGCAATGAGTAGAAGTGGCGTTTCCTGAGCTCCACAACAGGTAGACATTCAGGCGCACTCACTTCCAATTGGTCAGGTTAACTGGCCATCTCTTTGGGGTAGAGGTCTTCGTCCCCTTTGCCATGCAATTGGCACTCTACCACTCAGCTGCTCAATGATGTGCTGATTAGTCAGGACCATCTTGCTCTAATGCGTCTAACACAAGTGAGTCATGTCCGTTAGAATCATGGCAAGGAATATGAGTTACACAGTAACACATGTACAGACGTCAGTGTTGGACATGTTTAGAGGAGGGTGTAAAAAAGAATGTTATTGTGGCACAGAGCTTCAGTATGATAGTCTGGAGTAACAATGTGTCTGATTAAACGTTTCAGAGTTCCTGTTAACATATTCGATTTTGTTTCTTAGTTCAACCATTAGTCATAAGAGAAGACTTCTGAAGTCATGCAAACTGCAGATCTCTTTACAATAAAAAAAACCCCCAAAACAAAACAAAGCAAACTCAGTAACATAACTATCATATTCCAAGCTGCTTTTTAGCCCTTCTCAAGTGCTCAGAGGTTTCGAGTTTACACCATTTCCTAACTAGCAGTGAAGGGATTATTTTACCACAGCCAACTGGAGATAATGTGTCTTGACAAACATTGCTTGAGGCTACAAACAAGGCTCGAGATACATGCCCACGGCTTAAGTGAGGTTCATGAGCAAATGTCAAGTGTGCTGATATACACCTTGAACGTTTCTTTACAAATGGGAATTACTCTGGATGTAGAATTGCACACAGTCAATGTAAACTGTGTAGCTTTGACTCTCCCCATTGATTATAAAAGGCATGGAGGATTTTGTCTGCTAAATGACTGCCATTGCCATTAAGTAATGAAAAGTGTGTGAGTGTGTGTGTGTGTGTGTGTGTGGGGGTGTTCTCAATATGACAAATGTTGAGGTCAACTTTCAAATTGCTTTTTTTTGGCATCTCTGAGCTGAGAAGATGCCTTGGCACAAGGGTATGACAAAAGAGCATCTATTATTCATTTAGTCAATGTATTGACATTGACAGCTCAGGTAAAGCATTAATGTAGGGTCAGGACAAAAAGCTGCAAGAAATGGAATCTGGGAACAACACAGTAAGGGATAAAAACAAGGTTTCAAAATAAAAAATCTTGACAAGTAGAAATCCCACAGTTTGGAGGGCATGCAGGATGTCTTTTATGCTTTGATGCAAATGTGAGGTATTTGGGGTTGTAGCGGTAATAGACTTTCAAAATCAATATATATACATTTTTCTAATAAAAAAATTGTCACCATATTTCATTGCGGATCAAATGCAGTTGGTAAGGTAGGCCATCACTGTTGCAGTCTAGTTGATGCTAGACTTCTCTCTGCTTTAATGCTGGACTTTAAGGGAAACGTAGCGCTTTAGAGACACAAATAATTGTGCTGTCCTGTTGATTTAATACTGTTATCATTACTGATGGGTAGGACTGATACTGTTTGGTGCCTAGCTCCCACATTAATGCTATTGTTTTATTATTAGCTGTAGCAACTAGCTGCTACCTTAACGAGAATGTAAAGGTAGCCTATGTGGCTACCAGATAATTGCTAATTGTTAATTGGCTAATGTTAGCGTGTGCTGGCCAGGTTAAGATTTATAACTGTTTGATACTTCAGCACTGTTCTAACAGGAGCTTCATTGACCTCTCGAAAGTCCTTATGAAGTGTTTTTTCATTGTTGTGAATGTTAATTACTTCAGCTGCTAGTGAAGGGAGGAGCTGCGTGCCTGCCTGTCTGCAAGCGCTATGAATTTCTAATCCGTCTGATTTACTTTATACGCACTAATGCAGACATGATATTTCCCGCTGCTATTTTTGGGACTTCTCCAGTAAATGTTTTCCGTATTCGCAAGTATTTTTTGCTCGATACAGCCAAGTGTATACAGATGTGGTAATCCATTTGTTTAAATACATCTGACATGTCCATTAAGCTGCTAAGCCACACACTCCCACGTTTTTTTTCCCCTTTTCTGTCTCAATCCTCCTACCAAAAGCTGCTTTTTCTTCCTGCATTGAGACGGTAATTACCATGCAGTCAACTAAGAGGATGGCAAGCAGAAACACAGCCGCGCTCGTCTGTGGCTGCCTGCCAGCCAAGCTACTTACACTGTGGAGCACAGAGTGCCCAGGCTCTACAGGCCAGAGTCAGGCTTCATATAACTCTGACTTCCTGGGCTAATAAAGATCACATCTCTGGCTGTGACTTTTGAGTGAACATGATATAGCATGTTGACAGTCTTTGACAGGAGATATGTTTGTAGGCGGCTGAGTCGTAGGTCACTCAAACACAAAAATACTGCAGTAAAACAGAAAGTAATGCCTCAGGATGATCCATGAAGGCAGGCTAAGTGCATCATTGCACTAAGTGAAATGATGAAACACTTGCTATTACACAGAGCTCTGGTCATGATGTACCAACACTCCTAACACTGACAAGTCACAAAATCAGACAGGCCTCGTACCAGACTGTGACATTTTCATGAATTCTGAAAAGAAAATGAAAGGTTCACCACCATCTTTCCACTCCAGAAGCATTCGAGACTCTCTGCCTGTTTGCCCGCCTGCTTTTCAGGCGTGTCGCTGCCAACTTGGCATATTACCCAGGCGCTACACTGGTGTCGGCAGTGAGCCATCTCTGCCAGCTCCATGATTGCCATGATCTGGGTCGGCAAGAGTATTACACGGCCACCTGGAAAGAGTCGAACACCTGGACGCAGCTTAGTGCCCAGCTCAGCTATAATACGGAGCTTTTTCCTGCCAGTAAATGCAAACCTCTCTCTTCTCTCTCTCTCTCTCTCTCTTTTCTCTTTCTCACATGGTGCGCACGAGTGATTAAGCATTGTGCTGGTCTGCTGTTGGTATACAGTAGGTAACATTTCGCAAAATCAAGGTGCATTCAGTTTTAAAGAGGTTTATTGGCCAGCTGAACAAAATGGCACATAACAAATGATGCATTGTGTTTTACCGCAGACTTTCTGAATGTTTTTCTATAAAGAGATTTTTTTTTGTGGCAGTACGGGTTGTCGGCCCGTGTTATTGAATTTAGGCACATAGTGCTGCTTTTCTCATGCAGTGTTTGATGGGCCAAGTATGTATTACCTATGGAATATATGCAGCAGTTAGAGTTCTTGTATTCTTGTATTAAAGCATCTAATGTAGCCTTTGAATTTACTCTACCTCTGCGTAAGCCTAGAAAGAGTTAAAGAAATACCTTCTTTGTTCACTATTAAGTTTCTTCTATTTCTCCTTGTATTATAAATCAGCAAGCTTTTTATTCTGCACTCGGAGTGCTGTGAAAACCAGCTGTGTCCTCACCAATGAATGTTTCGTGACAGCACTGTCATCCCACATTGTGCCAAAACAATCCTCTTGACCTCTGTCACTAGATTTCATTGTCTGTGATGAAATTCAGAATTTATATTCTCCTTTTTTTTTTTTTATTAAGTCTTTTGCAGAGGCTTAACCTGTGTTTTCATATCTTGGGCTCTTAATTGAGACTGGGAAGATCCATTTGCTGCATCCTTCAAATAAATCTGCCCTTCTGTCCACTAAGATAACTCAGTGCCTACGTCTCCTTCCTAATATGCCATGGTGACCCTCTCTGGGGTCCTCCTGGGTCCTAGCAATTGCTGCTCTAGCTTTATTTGTTATCTGTTTGAAGAGCAAACAAAGACATGTCTTTACATTTTGTGGAATTGTTTTTCTAATGCATATAATCAGATATAGTAATATTGTTACCATGGTGTATGCCCCCTTCTTATAAATTTAAGAAGATAAAACTCAAGTTGTAGATTACAAGTCCTCAGATATATATTACCCCAAGACAGGTCTTGTCCTTTGTTGGAGCACACTCTATATCACATAAGTCACAAAAAGAAAGGAAAAAAAAAAGCCTATTCGCCTTCTCAGGACAACTCTTATTCATTAAAAATGGTTCCCCTTTGGTAAGTTCAAGAGTCACAACTCACAAACAGCAGGATATAAAATCATGCCTAAGACAGCCTGAAGAGGTAAAGCGTCTGACTTTTTTGTGATCTTGACAATGGATTTCACTGGAGGCCGTCAAATCCAGACAGCTCTCACAAAAGTATTCAGCAAAGCATCCCAGCTGGTCCTTCCAAATCATCTGCAGCATTGTGGATGTTGGAGGGGGAAAAAATGGACAGAGATTCAAACACTGATTCAACACAGATGCTAAGGACTGATAAGGACAGTTGCAGGTGAGTGACAGTGCATTCAATACGACACAAACAACATGGAAAGGTCATGATAAACAAAACAACACCTCTGCCCTGCGAATGAGGCAACAGAAACTGACTCATATCTCAGAATTTGTGCTAATTACTAGTCCTGTGGGTGGTTGTTAGTGGGAACTGTCCAGTGCTTATGTGTGCTCATATAAGCAATCAATGGCTTTAATTAGACTATTAGGTGGGCTCTGGTCCCAGCAGACTATTTCCAACTCTAAAGCAGCCTTATTGTTTATCTTGCTGACTGCTGAAAGTGCAGCACACTGGGAGGTTGGAGTACTGTGACTAGTGATGCTGTTTGGTTAGATCTTACACATGAGCGAAGAGGGTTTGCCTGAATCAGTGTTTGGTTAGTAATGGCTAGTGCAAACATATGTTGCTGCTTTATCTCTGTGTTGCCTAGTTAGACCTAAAATTGATTCGTGTTAAAAGGGAGTTCTTTTACCCTACTGTTGCCGAGCGCTTGCTCATAGGGAGTGACTCGATTGGGTTTTGCTGTAAGGTCTCGACCTCATACAGTCATTGACATGAATAAATGGATACAGCTGAATTGCTCTAGAAATGGTCACATTTTGTCAGCAGAGGGATCATCATTTAATGTTTGTTTGAAGCAGATGGATCGTCATGACCTTGTTTCTCAGCTGTTCCTATAAAGGCAGGTCAAGAATTCTATCTTTTTTCACATGCAATTTTGTACAGCTCTTCACTGTTTTCAATAGGATAATATCCCCTAATTAAATGGATATCCATAACATTTAATACACAACTTCATGGATCTCTAAGGATGAATTGCTATTGTCAAATAGTAGCATGTAATAGTGCTTACACCAAAGCTCCGCTGCACCACATTATATTTTCACAGCGTAGACTTACTTTTGCTTTAAGTGAAGATAACAATATGATACCAATATTTAATGTGTAAAGCAATATCTCCCTATGCATAAATTCATATATCTCCAGTGTTATGTTTTTGAGTGGTGAACCTTTAGTCTCTGTTTTCTTATTCTGCACAATTCTGTATTTACGTTCTCCTGAATTTTTCTCCATTATCCCCCTCAATTTCTTTTCGAGGTGCAGTGTAAGCCGAATGTGGCCTTTTCCTTCAACCACTATGGCAGGCTTGTAGATCCAATAACACTGAGTTTACTCAGCAAACATGCTGAAAAACACTGTGGCGCTTCCCCATCTTCATATTCAATATTCCACATCACGCAGATTCACTGACCCCTCAGAACTGAAACGCTGTGAAATAGGAAACCCTAATGCTGGTATTATTTTCAGTAGCCTTTTATCTTGAAGAGTTGGACTTTTTATATAAGCAAGCACGGTGACATAAAGAGGGATTTTCAGTGCTAGTTTTTATTCAGGAAGGAAAGACAGAGGTATACAAAGAGGAAGAGAAACTCCCGCCATGCAGGATAAGTATTAATGGGGGGGGGGATAACACAGAAAGTGACAGAAAGAGATCGAGGTGAAAGAGCCAGTGGGGGAGAGAGAGTCGTGGCTGAAAGGTGTGTGGGTGGAGGCACTATAATAACTTCATGCATGTTTAAGCACAGAAGGACCATAAGTTAAAAGCTCAGTAGATGAGGGATCCAGCCCCCATCCAGAGCACCTGGTACAAGGTGTCTCATGAGCGTAAGAGGACTACATGCTAAAGCCAGCTTTTACAGTTTTCATCCACGCCCGCTGCATGCTCATGGGGACGACAGTAACAGCCAGTTTGATCAAAACTGAAAAACTGTATCTCAAAGTACTGGACATACAGGCATTCATGGTCCCCAGAGCATACATGCAACTGATTTTGGTTTTCCTGTAACCTTTTCTAGCACTACCATGAAGTTGGAATTTGTGATTTGGTGGGAAGCACTGACAACTGCACTGCTAGCTTTTCATCTGTCAAGTGAATTTGAAAAATTTGCCAATATTTTAGTTTCAGACCAGAAATGAATGACATTCCCATCAGCCTCTGGTGTTTAGCACCAATGAACAAATGTTTGATTACTAACATGAAGTAGTTTTAGTTTGAGAAAAGAAAAAAAAACAGAAGACTTTGTCATTGATTGATAGATCATCAGATAATTAACTAAACCAATCACTGACTGACAGCTGATTGCTGAAAATGGTCATTAGTTGTAGCCACATAAAGTTTAAAATCAGACACCGGGTTAAACAGTTGAGTTGTACAGTGTGTAGAAGACAAATATATTGTGCTCTTTGCTTATACTTGTCTGTCCTTCGCTATCTCTCATTGTCGTACACACGCACACAGACTCCTCTCGTCTCACCGGGGAAAATATCCACCGTCAGTGCAAAAAATGGAGTGGAACAGATGGCATCAGAATGATTGAAACCACCTACAATGGTTCCCACAACTTCCCTGTCGTTCTCTCTCTCTCACTCGTCGACTCCTTCTCCCTCTCTACCTGCCTGTTCCCGCATTCTTGCCCAGCTATATCCAGCTTTTTCAATGCCATCCAGTCTCACAGCTCTTGCCAAAGAGGCTCGGGCTCAGTGGAAGCCCCACGGCGCTACACAAAGTCAGCCAAGAGGAGAAAGAGAGGAGGGAGGATGGGAGAGAAGAAGAAAAGTGGAGGGAAGAGGACACAGGGGTTCTGTTTTTTTTTTCCACACCTGTTTGAAATGGTTTCTTTCTCATTTCAGCCACATTATTTTCACCCACGCTATTTTTGGATCACTGCATTACGTGCAGCAATGTGAAGTCATGATACAGCTGAAACATTTACTCACAAGTACGTGATCTTTTGCTCCTTAAGCAGCCGTCTTCATACTGAAACAGCTTCAGTCATAAGAGGTAGAGCTTCCCTCTCTTCTCCTTTTTCTCACCCCCGCCAGCCCCTCCCTCCAACCCCACCTTACCTCATCACACCTCTCCAACAGCAGGCTGGTTTGCTGAGCGCCAGTCATGTAAATGAGATAGTTAGCAGATCAAAAGGCATGGAGAGGAATTTTTAATAGCAGAAGAGGTGTTGATTAGTGTCAGAGAAGGGGAGACAAGGCAAAGTGCAGGCAGCCTCCATTACACCCCAATGCTTTGAGGCATATGCTGAAGTTAGTGCGCGTTGACGCATTTGTGTACACTCATGTGAGAAAAAAAAAAGACAAAGCAAGGATATGTGCGCTTATTTTTGCATGCATTTACAGCATACCTGCAGACATTTGCCAATGATGGCGCGTGTGGTGTGTGTGTGTCTTGGCATCAAAATGTGTGTGCCTTCCCTCCGGGAGATGATTGTTAATGCATAATACATAGCTCCATATTTCCGACTATAACAGCAATAATGTTGGCGCGCTGAGTTTATGAAGAGGAGATCAGGTGTAGGAGAAAGTGATTACAGAGCATAAACACTGCTACTGATATTGCCTTATTGTGAGAAGTGACTGGCACGAAGGTGTCAGCAGCTGAAGATGGCGTGCGGAAGTGTGGCAGCGGCCATGCTAATCAAACGCTTGACAAGAGTGACTTTTGTAAGTTACTGAGGAGTGACACGGATAACGAGCTTTGCTGGTGAGTAAGTGCCGGACAGGGAGGCGTAAATGCTCAGAATGGGCATTAAATTCCGATATATTAATGAGGATGATCTGGCTTGGCTATGCTTATTTGTATATATTCAGTTCACATCAACAGCAGAGATTTATTGCCATAATCGGTCAGCACTCGTCTCTAGTAATATACTGTATGTAATTGTGGAGTTAATTATAGTTTAGCTTGACACTTAGCAATTAGTGTAGCATTTTTAATTAGACCTCTAAGGGATTGTTTTTTATTATTTCATAAGCATTACGGTTACATAACATTTGCCATTTGCCAGAGAAATATGTGATTGCAGCCAGCAGTCTTTATCTCCGAATCTAAATTTGAATTGAACCTTCAGATAAGGTCTAGGAATAAATAAATAGTTCAAAGCTGGCATATCAGTGGCCTTCAATCTGTGTCCAGGGGCTTGCCCGCATGCTTTTGCCTGTGTCAGAATTTTCATCTTCCCGTTCTCCCCAGCTGCGCGACACTCTACCTCTCGCTCGCACAGATGGCAGAAGGGTCGAAGCACTTTAATGAATTTTCAAAGGAGCTGCATCGGCAATATTAAAAGAAGCCCCCAAACTTAAACACATCTGACACAGGAGTCACATGCGTGCACACAAGTACATGCAAAGGCATGTACAACGGCCCAAACTTCCCCTTCCTCTAATACACGTGGATGGATGCCAACCCATATATGCACGCACAAACATTATTATTGCTTTCCTTGCAAGCCAATAACATCCACAAACACAGAGAGAAAATACCACATCCTCCACACTGGTGGACGTTCTTAATTAACTCCATTAGAATGACAGGCACCCGCTGGAGGGTCAAAGGTTACTTTTAATGATGAGCTTACATATGGCAGCCACCATGTTGCCTTGCAAGGGAAACGAGCAACACTTCTGCTGATCCATCTGTCCCGTGGTAATGACTGCACCTGGCCTCACATGGGCCAGCGCACACAGGTAACGGAGCTCGCAGAAGTAGCTCAGTTCACGGAGAGAAACACAATTAAAAAGCAATAAGCCTGCTCGCATCTTGCAGCCACATTGTTTACTCATTATGTCTAATTATCTATTTGAGTCAGAGATTTAAATAACTCCTTCGTACAAGCTCTTTAGATAGTCAGCGTGAGCGTTTACTGTGCAATGAGGCCATAAATGACTGCGATCTTAGACCTGAAGAATTTCAATTGGAAATGCAGTCAATTGTGAGGCGTGTCCTTGTGACCTGTGGTAATGGTTAGGTGTCAAACATCATTAAAGCCTCTCTCTTTGAGCTTCTCCAGCTCACACCATAGCCTAAAGTAACAGCTCCGAACCCAGACTTTTTTTTTTGGCCGGCCTTGATCGCACCAGTCAACATACGAGTGCCTGTAGGGTTCCCCCCCCCCCATCTTCACAAGTGGCTGATATGAAGGGCCAAGCCAGCGCAGCACTGCTAGAGGCATCAAGGCTATTGCCTCTCCCTCGTTTTAGTTCTTCCTTTCTACTCTGTCCTTCCCTCTACTTCTCCCCAGGCAAGAGAGTCTTTATCCCACCTCTACGTAGCTGAACTCAGGGTCAGAACTCAGCATAGAGCCCACGGGTCTATGATCTCCCAACTTCTGATCACTCATCAAGGTCTGCCAGGCTGAATTCTTTAAAAACCTGCATTTGAAAAAGTCCCTTAAATCCCTTCAGTGCTTCATTTTTTCTTTTCTTTTTTTTCTTTTTAAACACAAGAGGGTGGGCAAAGCCCCCAGGAAGATACATCAGACTGTGGCTGCATTTGATATCTTTTTTTTTCTGTTTTACTTTTGTAGCATAGGAGATGGAAATTTGGCATAAACTTGTGATCTGTCTTTTAAAAAAAAATGTTTTAGCCATCTATTTAAACTCTGTAATAAATGTGTCAAAATTATACTCGTTTCAGAAAAAAAAGAAAGAAATCTATTAGTAATTAGCCTGCCCATGATCGCTTAGTTTGACTCTAGCCTGACCTGAGGGGGAGAAAAAAAAATGACAAGATAGTAATAAAGATTTGGAATTGAGATATACCGAGCAGCACAAAAAGAAGACAGCTGGAACAGAAACAGAACATCTGCTGCAGTGCTAACATAAGCATACCTCGTTCCCGTGCTGTCATGCCTGAGCAGCCTGTAAGCCGGACAGCCCCGAGTCTGACAACTGCCTGATGAAGTTTCTATAACTGCGTTCATCAAGCTGTCACTCACAAAGTACTTATTCACACCTCAACTTGAAAAGAGATTAAATACAAGTGAGCAATATTTTTCTGGGTTTTTTTTTTTGGTTTTTTTTAGTCAGAGAACAGCCTTGGTTTTGGAGCCGATCTGGCTTTTCGTCTGACTTGTGTAAACTTCTAGATACTTCTGCAGTCTGTGTGAGCCTGGGCCATCTGTAGCCTCTGTCATGGCATCTCTAATTGTTTGTTGCGACACAGAAAAAAAAAAAGGAAAAAAAAAGTAATGTTTATTTCAGCTCAGATGGAAGAGTGTGAGCTCTCTCAGTATCGATGATAACGAGGCAGCAGCGGTCTGTCTTCTGCGCTATCTTCTTAACACCTCTTCCCTTTTCTCTCTGCATCGGAGCCTTTTTGCAGCTAGCTGGAGCTTGGCCAACCAGAGCCATTTTGTCCCATTATGTGGCACTGTAAAAAAACAGCTGCTCTCATTCCACACTGGTGAATAGGTTAAACGGTAACACAAGAAACAGGGCCATTTTTGTCATGGTCTAAATTGACCGACAACAGGCGCTTGAGGTTTCCCTGTTCCTTCTCGGCTGCCTTCCAGCTCCATTGCTTTTGATTTCCAATTAGCGGGCACTCAGTCCTGTAGCCGTTTTGGAGAGTGAGTTCTCTCTCTCTCTCTCTCTCTCTCACTGTTATTCGCACTTTGTGTGCATGTGCACATTGCCTTGTGCCCCTGAGAAAAAGCAGAGCCGTTGATTCAAAAAAATACATATATGTCTGACTCTCTGATTAACCGATTAATTAATCTGCAAGGTGCCCTGTGGAACTAGACAAAAGAGGAACAGTGGGTAGTTTGAATTTCTGGTCAGTATAAGCTGGTAAGGTACTATTTAAATAACTAACAATAATAGCAAGTTTTTCTTTTAAGTACAAGGTACAGAGTAGTGTATAGACTATGTGAGCTGGCACTCATAAAACAATAGCACATTGAAATATGCATGCTAAACTGAACCACATATGTCACATTTTACAGTCCAGCTCCCTATTTAAGACAGGAAACCTGGAGCTAATAAGAAAATTATATTTACAATGAAAGGAACAATAAGAGATGCATATCAATTGCGGAGTAATGCAGCTTTCCCCTGCTTAACTGACCTAAAAGATTTTTCTAATCTTTTTCTGAACACTTTTGTTTGCCCATCTATGAGAAGTTGAAAACTGAAACCAGGCAATAAAGGTTGTGACAGAATTTCTAGTGGCTGCTAAAGAATCATTTAGCCACAAGTTATTTAGCAATCTGATCAGACCCTTACAGATTTACTGTGGCAATTGGTGTTAAGCGATAGAGTCTTAATCTTTAAGGGTTTTAAGGCTTGATCTACAGAGGCCAAATCTTTTCTAAGATAGTCATTTGAGCGATAATGTTTGATTTATGATTGCTGGAAAGAGTACTATGAGAGAGCCATGAATCAGATTAAATCATTATTATATTGCTGGTGCAACGGAGCTAATTTGAATTCATGAGTAGATGGGGCCGTGGGTTGTTGTTGGTGGGGAAAAAAAGAAGAAGAAAAATGGAAACAAAATAGCTCTTTATGATTCCTCAAAATAGCAGTGTTGCCCATTGTGCAGTGCACTGTGAGATGAATGACAAAAGTCAAGACTGGCAGTGTCAAAAAGTCTCTCCCTTGAGGAAACTGATGTCCTTGTCCGAGAGCTGCCAAATCTCAGAGGACGCACTGCACTGTATCCCACGCCAAATATCCCACCAAGGGCAGATGATGCCTCTTTGAGTTTAATCCAAATTCAAATACAAACACAAAGGGTAATCTCTGGCGCCACTGTTTCCCTGCACATCAACTCTCTAATTGTGAATTGAGACTGTGTTTGCAGTGTAACCTTTTGGGCTATCGCTGATACCATTCCTTGAAGACTGGAGACTTGATGGTGGTCAACAGCGAACATTTGATACTTTGCAACAGGCCAGTTGACTTAACTGGTTGCCAACTGGTTGTATTCTGGTTATATTCCTATATAAAAGCAATGTTGCCGAGCAGCTGTGTCAGTATGCCATTGCAACTATGCCGCATCTTGTGGAGGGCTTTCTGAATTTGTTTCAAATCTATGAGGTTCTTGCTGAATGTAAGCAATTAATGCAAACTTCTGTGTATGTAAACAGCGACATATTTGCAGTTTTCACCAATCACAGTTCATAAGTGTATTATCACAGACACAATGCATGTAATTCCCAACTCGACCCTATAACAGTTGCAAACCGATAGCAGACTTTCGCCGTCTTATTGTTGTTTTATTCATTTCTTAATACACCAGAGTCACTTTGAAAACAGCAACTGACTGAGAGTGGGTGCAGATCTGCTCCCCTGTCTTGGGAGTGACATGGTGGCAGTAATTTTGGTTGTGCCGGGGGGTCTCATACCACTGTTATCATCAGTGTGACTGTAGCACGAAGGGCTATAAAAAGTTGCTAAATCTTGCAATAAACTTGTGAATTTTGTGAACTAAAGCTGCTGTGATTATTGCTGCTGTCAGTAAGACATTTGTCAGGTGTAAAGAGACGGCAAATATTTCCATTTCTGAATTTACAAGTCTGACATGGTCTGAAAATTAATGGTTAAAAAAACAACAACAATAAAACAAACATAGGTTAAAAACAATGGATATGATGTGGTTTGGGTCACATTTACATGTAAAATGATCACAGAGAGATAACGTTAGAGGCAACAGAAATTTCACAGTCAGCTGCTCCACAGAGGGAGCCATAGCAGTAGATATTTTGCAAGGCGGAAAAATAAAAACTCACCAAAGTAGTAAATAAAGTCACTAATTTAAGATGGCAAAGTCACTAATTAGCAACAATAAGGTGTGCTGATGGTGTTGTAAATGAGATGGTAAGAAAGATCACCCAACTCTTAAAACTGAGAACCAAATACCTACAGAGCAAATAGTCAGTTATTTGGGTACAGCTCAAGTAACTCTCACAGAATCAGAATATATACCCGCAGACTTGACACAGTGACAGTTTAAAATGTTAACCAAAAAAAAAAAAATCAAATGATACCTTTAAACAAATCCCTTGTTCATTCAGCACAGTAGAGTTCCCCTTTTTACCACCATATAATTTGATCAGGTGGGGATACGTGCAAGGATATGTTCGTGATATGCCTGAGTAGCAGTGCTGAAATATTTCAAGTGATTGGGGTAGTTTGTATTTAAAAAGAATCTTTATGAAATACAGAAACTTTCCACCAAGTTTTGAAGCTGTTTTGGCGCAAGTGATGTCATAGCGATCTGCCACCGTGAACAGAAAAAAGAAAATGGGAAAAAAGAAACCAAATAACCTTAAATTTATAAGAACATGTACAAAGGGTTCACGGTGAGGCTGCCACGTGCTCATCAAAGCAAAGCAATTTCTTCTTTATTGCAATGGCTAGTCAAGGCTAAACTTAAAAGGAGTCCAGGCCTTCACTAAAACCCATGTTGGTGCAGTGACATGCTCACTATGGCACATCACAAAGGGGTTTTTTTTGTAATTCCCTCAGTACTGACCACTCCAAACATGCCCAAATCCCTCTTGTCAATAGAGAAAAGACAACACGAGGAACAGACTTCTCAGCTTCTTTCTTTTATTTGACTTGTCAGAAGTTTCCATGTAGTGTTGTGGGTGCTAGACAGCATAACTAAGACCTTGGAAGCAGCTTATCTGCTTAAAACAGGAGGGTGAGAGAGGGTGAAAAAAGTGTCTTAGTCTTCCATCTATTTCCTGGTTCACAGAGTGGGTTTATTGAAGCCACCAGAGCTTCAGTTTCTCCCTCTCGATCCTCCCTCCACCATACCCACTAGTCTAATCCACTTAGGCCCACGCTACCTCCACTAGTTTTGATTGGCTGGGCATTCCAAATTTCCACCATAGGACTCAGAAAAAAAAATCAATAATCTTCATTGCACTGCAAAAGGCCCCACTGTTAAAAACACACACACACACACACACACACACACACAAAAAACTGATTAGATGAACAAAAAAAAAAAATGGAATGGCTCAGAGCTCCATTGTTCTCAGGTATTTGCACTTGATTCCAAAATGTACCACTGTACCATTTTCATTGTTTTCCATTACTGGCGTGCCTTCAAGACCCTCGCCTCTCACTTGCTCACAAAACTGATGCTAATGTCATTGAAACCCCAGGTGCTTCTAGAGGCTCTTCAAGTCTGACATCAGTCCCTGCTACCCCCTTCCCCTGGGTCCAATTTTCCTGGCATGAAGCTTCAAGGTCCTCAGCTGAGCTCTCTGTTTAGCAACAACAGTAGCAGTGAGCATGAGTGTGTGTCAGGCCTGAATGGTAATGAGCGTCCCAGAGATTGAACCCCAGTCTTCCTCCCCCCTTTGCCTGAAAATAGATTTGTTCTCACGCACAAAACAGATATTGCAATCACATTCACTTGTTGTTGAGCCCCGTGGGGATTTGTTGCATCCCCACCAAAAATGCAAATGAATGCCAGGAAGGGGGGGTTAAAAATCATCTGTGATAAATCATATTACCTGCAAATTCTGCTTAGCAACAAAACCAGACTGCACCGTAAGCAACAGCAACTCAGAATTAGTCCTGAGTCTACTATTTCCCTCACACTGTTCCCTGTTATTGTCACTTCACTCCATTTCCTTGTTTTATTGCACATTTACAAGAAAGCAAAACTGTACTTTAGAAGAGTACATTCGTAGGGGGACCACTTTCGATGTTAAAAAAAGCAAGCTGTAATGGAAATCCGGTATGTATTTCTCAGCATGGTGGAATGTGAGTACAGGAAAGTAGAAGGGGGCACCAAGCCTTATAATGCCCCTTTCTATAACTCATGGGAATGTCAGGTAGCAGTGACTAGTGAAGATGTGGCTAAATGGTGCCCTTTTTGGCATGCTGCCTGGGGTCTTTGCGGCGTGCACAGGATGGCAGGACTGCCATTTTTATTATGCCTTTGGAACCTCGGATGTCCGCTGTCGGACTAACAAGCTTGGGGAAGTGTAGTAAAAGGTCCAGCGCATAGGGTGAGAGATATCTGAGGGCTACTTAATTACCTCAGAGACATATGGAGAGAGAGAGAGGAACACTCTACATTTGTTTGTTCTGTGGTTATATTGCACTAGTGCGAACTAAAAAAAAGAAAAAAGGCGATGACTTGCAGGTAATGGATTGGGTTTCTGCTTACATAATTTCTGCCTCCACCTTTAAAAATTTGAAACACTGACAAATATTAATGCAAGTTGTGCAAACTCAGGATCCTCAGGGGAGACTATCTCAGACGTTTCATGTCCCTCGATTAATAAATGATGTCCCCGTCTTGACAGAGCCTATTCTTAACCCCAACTCTGTACAATGCTGGGAGACGATCATTTTTCAGGGTGGCTGGTGACAGCCTCAGCCTGCATTGAAGTTTGCCTTGCTGTACATTGTAATTTGCTGACATTTCCTTTTTTTTTCTCTCTCTCTTTCTCTCCTTCTCATCCCGCCCTTCCCCATTCTCCCTCTTTCCCCAAATAATTTGCTTACAGATGTGACCAACTATTCCACACTAGGTAAGACTCGTTTCATTTTTCATAGCACTATTCTCAAGTGTGAGAGCTGTGTTTGAGTTGTCATGTGTTTTTTGGGAGTGATGCAAATGCATAAATATAGAACAGGGCTATATGGGGAGGGGGAGGAGTCAAAACAACACCAAGATGCTGATGTTTGCCCAGTAAGGTATGCGATACTCTGCAATCCCCACCCATCCCATTTTGCCATATGTGTGCATGAGAATACACAGTGGTAGCTTTCTCTGGCAAGTGGATTGTGTGCTCTGTGCCTTTCAATTTGAGTTTTATTCAAATGAGAATCAAATGTCCCAGATTGTTCAAAGAATACGCCGGCAGTGTTGACTTAAACAAGCATCGAACGGATGGTGTTTGTTTCTACACTGTGGTGAGTGTGTGGAAATCACACATGTGCTAAGCTGTGAACCCCTATGCCATTTCCCATCTCCACATGTAATCATGAAACCCCTGGCAGTGTGGGCAGTGGCCCTGTAGTGGATTTCTTAGTCTCATGATTAACTTTCCTCAGAAAGTTCATCCATGTTTCAACTTTCACATCTCAAACTTTCCGGTTCTCGTACTGGGTAAAAAAAAAAAAAAAGACTAGGAGCAGTTTTACACTGGTGCCATAAAAGATAAAAGATAACATAAATCCTGCTTTCAAACTACCCATCAAGTTCCTCTGAAGTCAAACTGCATTGCACTCTGGTGCTCTCAGAAAAAAAAACACACCATTAATTAGAAATCCCACACAGATGCACAAAGAAAGAATAATTCAATTCAGACTCAATACCACATTTGTTTTTCAAGCCAGAAAGAAAGCTGATGAGGGGCTCACTTTATAATTCCGTTTATCCTGCACAGGTCATATTTAGTGCAGTTATACTCATGTGGGTCTCCTCCAGGATGGATGCTGCTCCTTTTCTTTTTCTTTGTTTTTTTCCTGCACATGTCAAAACTGCACTAATTACTTTTCCTCACAGTGGTGGAAACGGCATCAGAGCTTATCTACTAAAACCATGCACTGTAACTGCAGAAAAACCAAAGCTGAACCCTCATTTCTTTAAATCTTGTTAAGAAAATGGTTCAGCGATTATTGAAATTTGCTCTTGTATTTGTAAATTTGTGTATGGAAATACAGTATTTAAGGTAAAAGCAGAGTTTGTACAATTTTAATGAACTTGAAAGCCAATATTTGGTATGATTGCCTTTATTCTTCAGCACAGCCTGAATAGTTCTCCAGGCTTCTTGAAGGACATTCAAAGCTCTTCTTTGGATGTTTCTGCCTTTTGTTCAGCTCTCTGTCAAGATGATCCCACACTGCTTCAATAACGTTGAGGTCCGGGCTCTGGGGAGGCCAATCCATGACTGATAATGTTCTACTGGTGTTTTTCTATGCAAGTATGCTTTTACTGCACTGGCAGTGTTTTTTGGGATCATTGTCATACTGAAAAATGAAGCTGTTGCCAATCAGATGCTTTCCAGATGGAACAGGATGGTGGATCCAAAAT
The DNA here is from genome assembly GCA_024447675.2 of Pterophyllum scalare. NCBI lineage: Eukaryota > Metazoa > Chordata > Actinopteri > Cichliformes > Cichlidae > Pterophyllum > Pterophyllum scalare. The sequence continues at coordinate 73,064 of JAMQGT020005141.1, forward strand.
CTAACAGTGCTTTTCTGCTTTCATAATTCCGTCAATTTTGACAAGATCTCCAACGCCACTGGCTGAGATGCAACCCCAAACCATGACAGAGCCTCCACCGTGCTTTACAGATGGCTGTAGACACTCACTGTTGTACTTCTTTGCTGACCTGTTGCCACTGATTTTCAGCTGTATTTCTTTCCCATTTCTTAAGGACATGACTGTCAGATACTGTTCAACTGCTGTAGATAGTCGTTTTTTAGGCCTGCCCTTTTTCTGTTGTCCTCCATTTTTCTAGTTTCCTCAAAATTTTAAAGGACACACTGGATAGCATGTCAAGATATGCCACATTTTCAGCAAATAGCTCTTTGGGAATCACCTTGTTGGTGCAAAAATATTATTTTATGTCTGTCAAACTGTCTTATCTTGTCTTTCTTCACCGATTTAACTAAACAAACCATGTGTTTTTGCATCAGTCTATTGGTTCTTTGCTAAGTTGTCTGTTATGTATAGACACAACACTGGTTCATCCCTTGAGTTAGGTGCCTTTTTTTATACTTAAATGATTTATAGGTCAGTGTTACGTGACCAGGTACAAGAACTGGACTGAAAATTAGTGAAAAAGTTGCCACTGTTCAAAGAAAAGCCTGGGGAACTATTGCTCAAGGCCACTGTAAAAAATACAAGACTGGCTCCTCTTTAAGACTTTTGCAGAGTACTGTAGCTAAAATGCTGAGTTTCTCAACCAGGAGAGACAAAATCTGCATTCAGAGACCAGAGGTGTAATGGTGGACTGAGTCGCAAGACTGTGAGAGCGTTATATTTTGCACTTTTTTCCCCCATTTGTGTTCAAATTCTGATCACAGTCATTATGCCCACGTGTCCTGTTCAAGCATCCTTGTGTGACGAGTTGGGACTGAAAAAAGTACTGCAAAAACCCCCTGCCTCAAGGCACAAATACCGAAGGAGAATTGCACATTTGTGAGACTCTGGCAGCTTTGCCAAAAGGCAGTATGTGAAGTCCAGAGAATGAGAATGGGATGACCATGGTATCTGAATCCGTGAACCTAACCTGCTGCCCGGAAGTTTTTTTTTTCCCCCTTATTTTTTTTTTTTAACAAACTCCAAGTTTCTCTGTGACTCTGACCTGAAGCAGCTGTCCGACATTTTCTTTCAATTCCCCCTTTTAAAGATACATCAACGAATATAGTAGATATTAGATAATTCAAAGCATTGAAATCTTATAGTCTTTAAACCACTTTTAAATCTGTGCTGCACAAATCTGTGTTAAACTTTAGACACATAATACATTGGCCAGTGATCATTCACCATTCACCATTTGTCATGTTGCGATTAGTCACATTGATTGAACTTTCCTGCCGCAGCACCTCATGTTCTAGATTATGTGAATATTTCTAAACAATGATAATTGTTGTGCAGCTGAAACAGGCCGCATATGGTCTTGTTGTGTTTTGAAAGGTAAGCATTTATAGCTCTAGTTCCACTGTATGAAATTCAGATTCTGCTCTTTATTGGCATGCTGGTTATGTCGTCAAGCTCCATTACTGCTACCTTCCTTTACTATCAGTAAATACACTCAGATTTCCTTCAACTAACTGATCAGCTGGCCTAGAACCGAGAGTTTGGGGGGGTTTGTTAAACTACGTGGGAGACACCCTAGACGTATAGAAGTAATGTGTGAAAATATCTCTGGCTATTGGATGTCAAGGCAAGTGTAGCATCCTATGTTTTGTCAGTGTGTGTTAGAGACACTCAGCAGGCTGCAGGAGAGTGATGGAGGTTAACTGCATGACTGAATCTACCATAGCAGGGCATCAGACCAGGACAGCAGGACTTTTCAGCGGTACCCATGGCTCCAAGCATCTGTTCAGAAGGGGAAAATCAATCATCTCACCCCCAAGGTGGAGTAGGTGTATTGGACAAATGTTAAAACTGGCACACCTTGATGTGACTCTTATTTGACCGGTGTTGTGCCTCAGACAGATAGTTTTTCTCAATGCAGTTGACTTTTCATACTCGGACAGACTGCCACGTTATTGTGTAATTGAATACCCAGCGCCATGCCACTACACTAGCACAGTTTGGTTACTCGGCAGAGCATCTGCAAGCAGTTCTGGTCCGGCTCTCAACTCTTTGAGGCAGGTGCTGGCTGACTGCTCGGAAACAGAAAACCCCTGGCTAGCTGAGAATAATAAGTACCCATGGGAAGCTGCCAGATGGACATTCACTGTGAGCCTAGCTGGAGAGGGAGAAATCTGTCAAACATCACAGTAGGCATCTGTGAGGGAGCAGTGTAGGTTCACGTCCACTATGCCGGATAAGAGGAGTGCTCTTTGTCGAGACTAAAAGCTGTTAGATTTTTAACATATCACATCTAGTTGATGCATTTACCTTTTTTCAAGGTCAGCAATTCACAGTACATTAAAGCCACCTGTTACAGTAAAAGCTTTAAATAATGTCTAGATTATGGATGCTTTAAGGATCCATCTATCACTTGGTACTAGGGGCCACTGCAAATACAGTCTCTAAGAGCTGTGGCGTCTGCTTTTTTATTTGATACAAACCTATTTTGAAACATTAAGTAGCTATTATTTAGCACTATAGACAATTTACAGCCAGATTCTTCTCTATTACTGATGTAAGGAGGGAGACAAAGATAGATATTTCCATTTTATTAGTGTGTAGGAATTTTCACATGCAAAGTTTTCTCTTACATCTCCCCAAAATTTTGATACAAACGGCTGTTTCTGTTCCTCTTCCAAAATTGTAACTCAAAAGCACATTTCTGCCTTAGATAATCCTCGAATCCCTGTCTTTTGACTTGGAGTAAAAATGTCCAGTGCCTCTACCCTCCCACCCCCCTTATCTATATACTCTTCAATACAAAGCTATAGGCGAGGAATTACAATTGGCTCATTATGCTCTCACAGGCTCAAGGGTTTCGTAGTGGGAGAATGAGAGAGAAAGAGCACAAAGAGTTCATTCCAGCATCGTCAGCAGTGAAATAGGACCTCGGTTCTCTTAGGCAAGCTGTGCACCCGTTATTATTGCATTATGTCTGGCAGCCCTCCTTTCAGACAGGAACTGAGCCACACTTGATCAGTGATATGACACTGGCAGAGAGGAGAGTGATTGCTGGCTGCTCAGTTAAGCAAATACCATTATGTGGTAGAAGTCTAAAAGTAGATCTATGCCTGGTGAAAATTAGAAAAGGCAACTTTGGAGAGCATCCAGAGCGTTGGTAGCTTTGTAAAAGTCCACATTGGATTCATCTGAAGTTATATATATATATATATATATATATATATATATATATATATATATATATATATATATATATATATATATATACATACACACACACACACACACACACACACACATCTCAGAGGATAAGGACAATGCTATTCATGGATAATGCAGCACTTTCAAACCTCCATCTGTGTTTTTCATGCCCTTGAAAAATGATGTGCTGCATATCATTTAAAACATCGAGTATAAATAAAAACTTGATTTTGTTTTTGATATGTGCATTTTCAATAAGTTTATTTCATCTGTAAGTGATAGTTTCCTACCTTCATACTTCACTAAATTATTGCAGGTGTATGTGAGGGAATATATGTTTTACCAATGCTTTGGAGTTCACAGACAACATGGGAATTCTTGTGAAGAGAGCATGTGAGAAACCATAACCCAAAGTCAGTCATACTGGTCCCAGTGCTGGATTATGCTTTTTTTTTTCTTTCTTCCTTTCCCCAGCAACAGCTGGTTGATTTGTTAATAAGAAATGTGACTGATAGCTTGTTAGTGTGACTTTGCATACATTCTCCAGTAATTAGACTTGAGTGACAGATTCAGTAAGTCTTCACTTTTACTCCTGCCTGTGGGAAAATCTGCTTACATTGCATTATGTTAACAACATGTCAGTTATTTCCTCTTGAAGTTTTGATAGAAAATAATCACTGATCACTAAATAATCACTCGTCATGGCAGATGTGACGTTCCACACTAAGCGCATATGGATGCTTTCAGGATATCGTGGAACGGTGATTCAGGCAGGCAACATTTAGATCCATGTTTGCTTGGACACCCCTTATCCCTGCAAGTGAAGCCGGGCTGCTGTAATGAACAGATGGCTTATCTTTAACTTTATCAGCAGCGGCAGTGTCACTAGAAAATGCAATAAGTTACTCCAGTAGCTGGCGAGAGAGAGCTGCATCCATCAGTAGCTAACAGCATATGGTGTAGGCACATTAAGGTGTCCGCGCTCTCTATTTCCCTGCCTTCCTGTTCTATGAGCACTCTTGAAGCCAAGCATTAGATGCTAACTTCACAGGCAGGACAGAGTGTGTGTGTGCTTGTGTTGAGAGTTTGTGGGCAACTGATTTAAGCTTCTCAGTTTCCTGTTTCATCATGCCCCCCTTAAAACTCTACATTTTTCTACTGACTGCCTTCATTAATTATAATCCCCGGGTTTAGGTGTACACCTAACCCAGGATACTGTCACCTCTCTTATTCGCCTATCTATTTTCTTCTGTCTTGTTTTTTTGCTAGTTCATAGTTTCAAGGCTATTTTAAGAGTTAAAGTCTTGGTTAAAAAAAAAAAGAAAAAGTTTTTTTATCCATTTGGAAAGAAATCACAAGGCAATATTAGCAACCATATCCGTGTCAAGAGGGTGTTGTTTTTCCTCTCTCTCCGACTAACAGCCTCCATTGCCACTCCAACCTAACCACCCAAGTAAAGCACTCTATTCCAGCACTGGAAGGAGTGCTTGTTTACCAGCTCCTCCATGTGTTGCATCCCTATTAAGCTGAATGTCAATCAAAGCCTTGTTTGCTTGAGCAAGTGGCTTCGTCTTCTGCAGACCAACATGACAGAATGGTGTTGGACACAAATCAGACACTCCACAAAACTGATATTCACCTCGTGTAGATCGGAGAAGTACATGGCAGTAGTTGTCGTGATTAACAGCGTCTCTCCTGAACATCGACGCCCTCGTGTGTCTAAGCGATGGCCCCTTGCTGAAATAAAAAGCCTGAGTTCTCTGGGCTAGTAACAAGGTTGCCTGAAGGTCAGTGCTATTTCTGTGCACACTGCATTTGTCATTGTTTTTCAGGAAGATATTAACGTCTAATAATCACCTCTGGTGCTTTTTAACTCTCATTCTCGCTTTCAGTTTTGACACCCTTTTTATGCTAAATTTCAACTCATGTACAAAACCTCTGATATGTCACAGCGTGTATCCAACACAAGCCACTCCAGCCCCCCAGTCTTCCCTTTCCTATTGTTACTCCCATGTTATGTCTCTCTAATAAACAGCATTAATTAGCCCGCTCCTCAAAAATATAATTTTCTATTGTGTCTTCAGGGTTTGGTCATTAAATGAACAAAGGCAGTCAAACGACTGACACAATAGACACTGCTGATTAAGGGTGCAGCCATGGCAAAATTTTGGCTGTGAAACAATGACAGACCTACTTGATTCTACATCATCCTTTTATCTCTTGTTGACTAGACAATCTGTGCTAAGAAGAAGGCATGTTCTTCATGTTGCTGCATTCTTTTTGTCTTCACTCAGCTTGCAAAAACACTCGAATTTGTATGCTGTTATGAATTTGCACGTTTAAAATGTAAGTGCATTCTTTGTGAACATGTGCACACATACGCAAAGAATATACTGCCAGCACACTGCTGTTTTGGTGCCTAAATCTTTATCCAGACAAAAATTTCTTGTATTTTCAATGGCATCTTTTGGGATAATAGCTGAATTCATATGGTCTCCTTTGAGACAGCATCTGGCCCAAGTTGGCTCAAGCATCATACATCCATTTTGGCTGAACATTTGAGAATGATGAAGACCGCTGGACGAAATCCATGGCCTTGCTTCTCTGAAGGTTCAATGTCAGAGGTCGTTGGGTGATCAACCCATCTGCCAGTCTGGCATTACCATATAAAGTACAGGCTGCATGTTTGTAATCGAGCAGCATGTTTCGTGGGAGTCTGAGCAGAGACAGGCTGTGTCCATGGCTTGCTCAGATGTATACTCTACATCTACATAATAACGGAGAATGCCAGCAGATTATGTCATTGTCGATGGTTTGATAAATAATGTTTTGACTCTGGTAAGATGACAGTAATGTATGTATTTTTTTGTGGGCTATCAAGGTTTGAGAGGTATCTAATGTAAAAGCATATGCTTAAAAACTGTCAACCATATTACTATAAAAAAATTAAAAATTTGTTTATTTGGTATAGATAGAAATGGAAGATTATACCTGAATTAAGTTGTTATAACTGTCTAAACCAATCCCAATCATGAGGTCAGGATCATCAGGTGCTATGGGGCGCAATGATATTTAAATCTGTTGAATCTTAGACCAACTCACCCTCAGATCAACCAGTATTCTTAGACTAGTATAAAACTAACTACCATGCGCCAGTTCCAACCTTAGTTCCAACACATGTTGCAAATCGACTGCACTTGTGAAGCTGTTGGACATACAAACATGAACAAAACCAAATGCAGCAATGAGCAGTTAACTGCAGCAAACAAAAGCACAATCACTGCAAGCATTTCCTTTTCAGTCAGTGAAAGAGAGCATGAGGTTTTGCAGTGGTTCTCAAACATTTTCTGTTACCTCTTCAAAAGCCATGAAGCCAGAAGAAAAATGAGGAAAATGCTCCCAATCACATGTAACTTACTTTCATTTTTATCATCCTTTAAAAACTGGATTTTCTTTGAAATTATGTTTCCGCCTGACCCATGCAGCAGCTCTATTTTGCAACATTGGTCTTAAGACCAAGCTGAAACTAAAGAAGCCTTCAACACAAAATCTAATGCATCATACTAGATTCTCCCTACCTAATTCTATTTAGTTTCTATCCATTGCTACACTGAGAGAGACACAATGTGCCACATTTTTATCTATTAAAAAAAGAAACTGCAGGTCTTGAGGTCAGAATGAGTTTCACGAGTGCACGATCACAGTTACCTCCTACGATGTACAAAGTATTCTGACTATGGATGATTTGAAAAAACAAATATGTCATGATTCAAAAGTTTAAATCATAAAAGGCTGAAAGCCTTTAAGCTATTTATTTTAGTGCCAAATTCTTCTTTTTTAAGGGAATATAGAAAATATGTCATCAAGGACATGATTGAATTTACTGTAAGATTTTATCATGTATGTCCACTTACATATTTGTCAAAATTCACCATGTGACCACATCATCCTTCAGAAAAAAAGGATGTGTCATGTAAACTGAACAGTACAGAAAATGTAACAGATTGTGGACTTGAAGCAGTAAAAATGTGTCCTGCTTTCTTTTTCTTAACCATGTGGTGACCATTAACAATGTAGTGGTACCGCACCACGGTCAAAGCATGAATCTGTAGAGGTTTCACCATATTTAACCAGAGCTCTGTGTACACAAAAAGCTGCTCCAGCATGTCCCAGTGCAATACTGCTTGTGCTTTCTTCACCGAAACCAAAATAGAAACTTCTGTTAATTAGTCCTCTGTGGCCTGCCATACTGAGAACCCAGGTTTGTAAATACAGGAGAGAAAGTGTCCTCAACTGTCCCTTGTTACAGATTAAGGCCTGAAGCCAGATGGGAAATTTGAGCCTGGCTGTTTTTATTTATTTTTTTCACTGCTACGGCATGCGCATAATCATGGCTGCAAATGGAACTGTCTGTAGAATTTGTGTTTGTTCGGGGCCTTAAGCAATCACAGGCTCTGCATAAGGCTAACCCTTTGACATGAGGAGAGTAGAATGACCTTGCAATTGGATTCAAGGTTTAGACGCACCGGTAGAAAATAGTGTCATAATTTCATTACTACTCTCACTATGACACAAAACCACATTATAGATTGCTCAGATGAGGCAACACAATAATGGTTGAGATTACTGTGTTAATTTATTATGTTAAATTTGTCATTTATTTGTTTGCACATCACAATATCCATCCAGTGTAAAGATTCAGTAAACGTGTAGGAGGCTGTGCAGGGAAATTGAAGGCGTGGAGGTCATGAGGATATGATTGAATGAGTCAGGTTTTTATGCAAATGATCTGAGTTCAGGTTCTTACAGTTACATTTGAACTGTGGCAAACTTTAGGTATAACTTTAGCTTAAGTTGCTGAACCTTAAACAAGTGTTATTAGCTTTAGATTATAAGAATTCATGTACTAAAATCAAAACACCTCTTGCAGTCTAGGATTTTTTTCTTAAGCTGTCACATTATTGTTGACTAGAAACTGATCACGCTCTCTCTCTGCTAAGGAATCATTACATTTATAATTCAGAATGGTTCAAAATACCTTTATAGTTTGTTCCACTTAAGATGGAAAGTAGTGTGTTAACTGGATGCCGTCTGCAGCGGACCAGCCGTGTGTAATTATGGACTGAAGGGGAGAAATTTTACAAACTGGTTGCCCTGATCATCACTATCATCGCCTACATCCTTTGTTCTAATGCTAGCGTGGTCAGTTTCAAATACTCTTTTGGTCAATAGCTTTATAGTGACTCAGAAGGAGTAATATTTTAATGCAGTGTCACAGACCCATGTAGGCCACACTGTGTTTTCCATACACATACTCAGCATGACTAAAAAATACAAGAGGTTAAGTCAGCTATTGAAAAACTGTGATGGGAGGCAGGACAAAAGACATGCTGTGGAAGAGAGTCAGAGATTAATAATAACTAATGATTAAATTCAGAGTGTTGTATAAACACAGAGAGAGTGAAAAAGGTGAGTGAAGTGGAAACACTCAATCCATCATGGGAAGCCCCAGGCAGCCTAGGCCTATTGCAACATAATTAAGGGAGGATGCAGAGTCACATGATCCAGCCCTAACTACAAACTTGATCAAAAAGGAAAGTTTTAAGCCTAATTTTAAAAATAGAGAGGTTGTCTCCCAAATCCAGACTGGGAGCTGGTTTCACAGAAGAGGGGCCTGAAAGCTGAAGGCTCTGCTTCCCATTCTACTTTTAAGTATCCTAAGAACCACAAGTAAGCCAGCAGTCTGAGAGCGAAGTGCTCTGTTGGGGTGATATGGTACTATGAGGTCTTTGAGATAAGATGGGGCCTGATTATTCAAGACCTTGTATGTGAGAAGAAGGATTTTAAATTCAATTCTGGATTTAACAGGGAGCCAGTGAAGAGTAAGTCAATATGGGAGAAATGTGCTCTCTCTTTCTAGTCCCTGTCAGTACTCTCCCTGCAGCATTTTGGATCAGCTGAAGGCTTTTCAGGGAGTTTTTAGGACAGCCTGATAATAATGAATTACAGTAGTCCAGCCTGGAAGTAATAAATGCATGGATTATCTTTTCAGCATCAGCCTGAGAAAGGATGTTTCTAATTTTATAGAAATATTGCACAGATATACACAAAAGCAGTCCTACATATTTGTTTAATATGTGCATTGAAGGACATATCCTGGTCAAAAATGACTCCAAGATTTCTACAGTGTTACTGGAGGCCAAAGTGATGCATCCAGAGTAAGTATCTGGTTAGACACCATGTTTCTAAGATTTGTGGGGCCGAGTACAATAACTTCAGTCTTATTCTGAATTTAGAAGCAGGAAATTAGAGGTCATCCAGACCTTTATGTCTTTAAGACATTCCTGCAGTTTAACTAATTTGATGTGTGTCATCTGGCTTCATGGATAGATAAAGCTGGGTATCATCTGCATAACAATGAAAATGTATGCAATGCTTTCTAATAATACTGCCTAAGGGAAGCATGTATAATGTAAATAGAATTGGTCCTAGCACAGAACCCTGTGGAACTCCATAATTAACCTTAGTGTGTGAAGACGACTCCCCATTTACATGAACAAATTGGAGTCTATTAGATAGATATGATTCAAACCACTGCAGTGCAGTACCTTTAATACCTATGGCATGCTCTAATCTCTGTAATAAAATGTTATGATCAACAGTATCAAAAGCTGCACTGAGGTCCAGCAGGACAAGCACAGAGATGAGTCCACTGTCAGAGGCTGTAAGAAGATCATTTGTAACCTTCACTAATGCTGTTTCTGTACTGTGATAAATTCTGAATCCTGACTGAAACTCTTCAAATAAACCGTTCCTCTGCAGATGATCAGTTAGCTGTTTCACAACTACTCTTTCAAGGATTTTTGAGAGAAAAGGAAGGTTGGAGATTGGCCTATAATTAGCTAAGACAGCTGGGTCCAGTGATGGCTTTTTAAGTAATGGTTTAATTACTGCCACCTTAAAGACCTGTGGTACATAGCCCATTAATAGAGACAGATTGATCATATTTAAGATAGAAGCACTGATTAATTGGCAGGACTTCTTTGAGCAGACTTGTAGGAATGGGGTCTAATAGACATGTTGACGGTTCGGAGGAAGTAACTATTGAATTTAACTCAGAAAGATCAATCAGAGAGAAAGAGTCTAAATAAACAGCAATAGTATTTAAAGTAAGTGTACATAATGGTACGTCTCTAAGATGGGTTTTGAATATTTTTCTCTAATCAATATGTTGATCAGTTATTAAATCATTTGCTAACATTGCCATAGAAGAAGTAGACAATGTTAATTACTTTACATTTAACTGTTTTACTTTTTGGTGCAACTGAGGATGCTATATTATTCTTTCTTTGTGAATTATTGTGTTTAAATCATTTTTTGCTGATTTGTGGTTTGGTCAGGGGAAAAATATAGTCTCTATGGGGATGGAGCTTTAGGGATGACAAGAGGAGAGATGCTACAGAGAGGTGTGTTAGGCACTCGACACAAGGGGAGTGATGTCGCTCCCTGTCCTTTCATTTCCTATGGAACTTGTGTGATGAGGCGACAATCGCTTGCCCTCCTCCAGCCAAGCGACCGACGACACTTGTGCAAGCAACACCAATCTTACCAAGGTGCCACAAAAACAT
>JAMQGT020005144.1:0-17128 GCA_024447675.2 Pterophyllum scalare
CGGCTAAGCTACCATGGTCCGCACCGACTACAGGGGCCAGCAATGGTAGGTTGTGCCTTTCGTTCAGTTGCATATTGTTTAGAATTCTTAGCTTTCATTGTTGCGTAAGACAGAAACACTTAAAAATCACTCACTCAGCATCACTGAGCTATGAGTTAGTCACGGCCATCAGTGATCATCATACTCGATAGATAGCTGCAACATCTTTGGTTTATGGCCTGATGTTTCCTTTATACGCTGAAGCTCTTGACCTCACACCTTTTGATCGATGTAAAACACATTTTGCACTTTTGCTTTTTGCTTTGTGTGCACACTCGGGGCCATGCTCAGCATCCTCTGAGTAAGGGCCCGCCTTTAGGTGCTGTTTGGTGGCTGAGCCTTGAAAATCCAAAAAGGAAAGACTGCCCCAGCAGGCTGCACAACCTTATGATGTTCATTGATCTGAGCCATTGGACGCTGGTAAAGCTCAAACTGCAGACAATTTTTGTGTGTGTGTTTCTCATATGCCTTCAAACGGAATTTTGGGTCAGTTGTATTGCTAAAGATTAAAACGTGTCTCCCACCCTTTTTGTAACTACATGCCTCATATTACCTTTCAAAATGTAATCTTTTGAGGTTTTTACATCCTACATTTATATTTAGTTGATCGTCTCTAATACTCGAGCAGCCCAACTATTCCGCGCAGACTGTACAGAATCTTACTAATCTTTCCCGGTGAGTAGGCTTTAAAATGAATGACAAGTAAGCCAGCCGGCAGCGGTAGAAACAGCTGCAGCTCTTGTTTGGCTTCTTTTATAGAGGAAATGTTTGCTTTTTGTCGGAGGATCGATCGAGCTCCGGAGCGCCTGGACCATTCAGAGCGCCAAAGCTCACGGGGCGGTCAGCCAATAGGAACCCGCACAGGATTGAGGCTAGATGCGCCAGTTTACTGCGTCCACAGCCATCCGGCAAGATGGTCCCTCTGCTTTGTCTCCCCTGACCGGAGTTGTTTCGGTATTCTCTCGCCTCTTCTCAGCTTCCGACAACACCGAAAATCCGCATGCTTGTCTGAACTGGGCTCCTGCCGCCAAAAACAAAACGCGTCTTTGCGAGTCAAGAAATGACGACGGCGAGAAGTAGGTATGAACACTTGTCTTGTTTGTTTAGACAAGTCAGTTGCATTGATTGCCGTGCTGCCTTCGCTAGCTGCGAGCCGGGCCATGAGAGCCTATTGCTAGTTAGCTAAGCTAGGCTAGCTCAGTTGTAAGCCGTTAGCTGCGCAGCCGGCAATGCTCAAGTTCGCGCACATGCACATTCAGACACGCACACGCGCGTGTCGAGGTGCTTGCCAGAGTGATAAAAATCCTAAAATGTGATTGATTTTTTTTGAACAGCAGTTTGTTTTGTATGAATTATAGCCAGCTAAATGTTGCAGTGCTAGGATGGATGCTAAACAAGGCAGTGCCAGTCTGGTGGTAAGGTAGCGCGCGGGTCCGTGTCATGGCACCGTCATGGGGAGAGAAAAGGCCCGTGCATGCAGCGGTGCATGCCCATGCATCGGAGCTCAGTGTGCACGGCCGAGAGCTGCAAGGTTGCCGGGCAACGCGGGGGCAGTGGAAAGAGAATGAGCCCTGGATCAACGGGCTAATATTAGCAGAGCAGAACTTGGCAACCCTGATAGCCGGGAGTTTGTGACTTGTCAAAACCCGGAAAGGGTTCGGTGAGGCGGACTGAGGCTGTAAATGCAGATATGAGAGCTCTTACTACTTCTCTTCGAGGAGGACTTCGGATAAAGACAACGGGCTGTACCGGCCGCTGTTGCAACCGACTGATTGTCCGCCGCATACTCGGTAGTTATCTAATCGAGCACGTTATTATGATGACGCAGAAACGGCAAAATAAACAGCGGCGGGCTGTGCCCCGGAGAGCCGGCGTGCTCCGAAGAAATGCGCAGAGAAGCGTGCAGGTCACACGGGCGCGTTTCAGTGCATGCATTGTGCCGATCACGCAGAACGCTGCGCTTTTGCTTTATTTTATCGGCAGCTCGTTTTGTTGAGTTTTTGTGGGAGCTTTTTTACAGACAGCCACCACTTGGAGGAATATAAATGCTGTGGGATTGCCGGCGGCTGCGCATAGCTGTGTTTTGGTTGCTGTTACTGCAGTGGAAATTAAGAACAAGAAAACAATTACGCTCTCAAAAGGATGCGTTCAATCGGTGCAGACCGTTTTGTTTGAGTTGCAGCACTTTTTGAGACATCGGCACTGTATCCTGAATCTCTCTACAGGCTGCAGTGGCAGATTTCCTGTGATGCTTAAATCCTCACTGAATACATTAAAAAGGAATTACAGACCCAGTTATTTCTTTCTTCTCTTTGTTTTTTTGTTTTTTTTTTAAAAAAAAAAGCTTCAGACTTTGTTGTGAGCAGCGTTATGTAGGAACTATTTTCTATTTTTCTTTCTCGTATCAGTCTACATCCGCCAAGCCACAGGAAGCATGGACCTAGAAACCCATACAGCTCACCTGAAAGAGATGGCATTAAAGTTTACATCCTGTTACAGTGTTGAGAGCAGGAGCCTCTCATCATGGTAGTGCCTTTGGCACTTTGAGCACCACAGTGCAATTACTGTTTAATTGCACTTTATTCCAAGATAAAGTGGCCGATATCTGCAAAACTGGTCCAGAGGCAAAAAATATGTAGATATTTTGCTGTGACGTGTCCCTTAAAGTAAAGCTTTTTTCTTTTATATCTTCATTTTGTCTACTGCTGCGGTTGATGTTTATATTGGTGAAATGCTGTTAACCTTGGGCTTTATGCAGAGCAAAACAGTATGGTAGAAGTTCTGAAATCTTTAGATTTAAATGAAATACAAAAGCAACAACAGCTTAAATAAAAATATTGAAAATACAATCTTGCAGTGAATACATGTAGATATGCCACTGTAATGGACCCAAGTTTCCATCTGTTCCATCAGATATAACGCAGTACTAGAACACAAATTTTGAATCTCCTTTCAGGTAAAATGAGTCTGGCTTCTTCAGAATCACACCTAGACCAAATGGCAGAAAAGGAAGAGGAGGTAAGTTTGCCACCTCATTTAGACTACATTTGTTTTAGACATTCAAATGTTTGAAATGTGTTTATTGTCAAGCAATTAAAATAAAATTTATATCCTTGCCAGCCTTGGTAGCTCAGGAGAAACTATGAAGCCCTCCTCTTCTCGCAACAAGAGGTGCGGAGCAGATTTCTTAAATGTGGATGGTTTTTCTTGCTGTTTATGCAGTTGCATATGGTCAGAATAGTCCAGAGATGATGCAGTTTGAAATGTTAAGGTTGATTCCCTGGCTAATTGCAGGAAGCCCAGCACTGTAGCTAAGCACACTGACCAGAATGGATCAGAGTCCTCAGCCGAAAGTGAAAATGAAGGTGCCACTTCTGACAACCCTTCAGACAGTAACACGGGGAGTGTTTCTAAAGGTATGAACTATATGAGGGTATGCATGGATTTTAATCAAGACATTGTTGATGCCTGTGTAGCAAACAGTGCTGTTTTGTTCTTCAGGCACTTTAGTGATGAGGCCAGCTGGGAATGAAAACAAAGGTGCTATGAAGCTCAGAGTGGATTTCAAACAGAAAAAACCAGGTAATGATATTTCTTCATTTAAAAACATGTGTTTACAGTGTTTCCCACACAATGAAATCATATTTGTGGCAGTGGTGGAATGAAAGGAGGCATAAAAGTAAATATATTATGTGACAATGAATAACATAAGAGGAGTCCAGCAGTAAGTGGATTCACTCATACTCCAGAAGCTTCAAGCTAGTAGCTGGCAACAGTAGTCCTGGTTCTCCTGTGGCCATCTGCGGGCCAGCAGGCGGGCAGGCTGCATGACCTCGAACTTACCTCGAGAGTGACCTGAAAGGCCTGCCGTTAGGGTGACTGGAGACCGTAATATAGCTGGTTAGAAGAAACTTGTCCATTAGTAAAGCGATCATGTCATACACTCAGACAGAGAAGGAAAATGTTTGCAGAGACTTAAACAGCCACTAATGTATGCATGTCATTCTGTCTGTAAACACAAACGCTCGAAAAGGTCTGAATGAATCCTGATAATAGGGGTGCAGAGTGGGGTCCTGCTAACAGTCCATTAAAATCAGGCTCACATCTGCCGATGTCAACTTCAAGGTCAACTTAATGATTTATTGGATGACAAAAAGCCTTATAACTAGAAACAATGATCTTACAAGTGTGGTGTGCATTGTCGGCATATAGAGTGTACCATATAAAGATTTAATATATCATGTCACATTTGACCTCTGACCTCTCCTTCAAGGTCAATAGATTAATCTGAAGGTCAGAGTGGTAATAATGCTATATAGAGCTATTTAAAACTACTGTTTCTTACTGCCATTGTTTATGTTGACAGCTCTAAAGATCATGTTACATTGGATCTGACTTCCTCTTTAAGGTCAAATAAGGTTCAACTTTCATAAAACATCTGTAAAACTCTGCGTACAGTTCTCCTGCCTTTGTTTGTATTGGCAGCATTTAGAAAATTATACTGGTATATGGGGATTCTAAATATCGCATTATAGTTTGTATTCAAATATCATGCCACATTTGACCTCTGATTTTACTTTTACATTTCACTTCTGCCTTTCTTTCAAGTTGACCCCAAAATGTGTTATATCTTTAAAGAAAGTATTGTCAACAGAAAGAGAATAAATCCACATAAATAATAATAAAGAATTATACTCAAAATTATGTCAAGTATAGTAGGTAGTTAGGTAGACAACTTTATTGATCCCACAGGGGGAAATTGACTTGTTGAGCAGAAGGGTGTTTAAAGCAAATTAGAGTAGAGACTATACTAAAAACTATATAGGATTCTATGAAAATAAAGAATAAAAATATCTTACATACAGAATATACAAATGCACCAGTATGGTAACATGATCCAGTTTTTTAGAGCAGCAGCAACAAACGGCAGATAGTTTGTGCAATGAGAGAACAAAATGGGTTTTAACAGGGCAAATAGCAAAAGCCTGCACTTTGCACTTGTTTTCACTGCACTAAAAACTTAAAGTACATTTAAAAAGAACAAAGAAAACAAAATGTATATATACAAAATACAATATTATTCCCTTAAAAGTAAATACTGCCCAGAGAGTGAGCTACCTTGGTGGAGTTTTGCACTGTCTGAGTGCTTCTGTTTTTTTGTTTTTTTTTTAGTGTGTTGACATTTGCAAGTGAACCTTCACTTTGAATTTTAAAGCAAAGGAAGTTGATTAGCTGAAGGTAATAATGCAGTGACAATTGCTGATTTCTTTCATTGCAGATGATACCCTGCAGAAGAAGGTAAACTGCACTGCTTGTGGAAAACAAGTGAATCAGTTCCAGCTTAATTCCGTGTTTGTACATCCTGTGCTCAAAGTACTTATTTGCAAGGTAGGAAAGTCCAGATAGACAGTTCACATATTTTTATCATATTATTACAAGTTCTACAAAGGCCATTTTAACCATGTTTTTATGACCACATTCTTTCCTCTTCTAGTCATGCTACAAGTACTATACAAGTGATGATATCAGCAGAGACTCTGATGGGATGGATGAGCAGTGCAGGTACAAAATTTTGCTCTACATCAATGAAATATTAATGTTTGGAGGAGTTTTTGAGAACCTTATTTGCTGTTTGCACTCAAACCATGTTGAAACATTTTTCCCCAGGTGGTGTGCCGAAGGCGGCAAACTTATCTGCTGTGACTACTGCAACAATGCCTTTTGCAAGAAGTGCATTCTGCGAAACCTCGGCAGGAAGGAGCTGTCGGGCATCACCGATGAGAACTCAAAGTGGCACTGCTATGTGTGCAGATCAGAGCCCCTCCAGGATCTGGTCTCCAAATGCAGTCGCATCATGGAGAAACAAGAGCTTAAGCAACGAAAACCCGAGAAGATGGAGGAACGTGAGGGTAAGAAGCGTACAAGAACAAAGCAGCCAAAGAGCACAAAGCCGTTGTCAATGGGAAAAGAAACACCTAGAAGACTCTGGGACCATGACATTCTCCTACAAAAAACTGCATATACCAAAAGAACTTATAAAGAAAGCAAAGAAGCTTGTTGAAACCACAACTGGGTTGAACAACACTTTCATTCAATTCATTCAACAGGCAGCTGAGGACCAGGGAGATAAGTGTATCAGGTATCGGCATTTGAAAGCCTTCAAGGCCGTTCTTTCTGATTTGAGAAAGGCCCACAGTGCGTTGGAGGAGGCTTTAGAGCCTGAGTTTAGAAACATGGAGTTGCAGAATGGTAATGAGGGCCAACATGTTGTGAGAAAGAACACTAATGTTGAAGCACTCGCAGAAAATGATAATATGGATAACGTGGCTGATTCAGTGTGTGACAATGATGCAGTTGAAGAGGTGGACGAGGAGACACCCCAGGAGCAGGACATGGAAAGTGATCAGGTGTCAGATGAGACTGAAACGAAAAAACACCAAACAGAAAATGACATAACCCAAAGGACAGTTAAAACTGAAGTTTGTGATGATGGGCTAGTGTCCGCTGGTGAAATATCCTTAGATCATGACATTATGTCTGTGCCGCCTTCAGTTCCCGAAGAGCTCTTTCAGATGGTGGAGAGCCTTGCAGATTCTGCAGTGCTGTCACAGGCTGACACAAACTCGGTCACAGATGCTGAGTCACAGTCAAATGGAAACCCGACAGAGACTCAGCATCCCCAGCCCAAGGTAAAGAATCTCATAGTCAAACTCACTCCTGTCCCAGTTGTGACAACATGTGGTTCAAGGTCCTCCAGGTCTAAAAACAAAGAAAAGAATGGTGAGATGTCAAAAAAGTGTAAAGAAGAATGCAAGAAGGAAGAAAATGCAGGTTCTTATGAAATAGATGGGACAGAGAGCCCACCACCCAGCCGTCGCTCTAGTAGAGTGAAGACCACTCCTTTGAGGAAGCAAGCTGAGAATAAGGACAAGAATGAGTCCTCTGACTCAGAGTCGGAGTCAGAGGAAGATGGGAAAGACAAGGTCAAATCTTCCAAGAAATCCAGGACTACCAAAAAAGAAGACGACAAACAAGACAAGACATTAGATAAAAAGACCACAGACTCTGACTCAGATGAAGTTCCTCATGCACTGCTAGAAAAAGTTGTAGCAGGCGAGAGTACAGATGAGGAACAGGGAAGTACGACTTCTAAAAAGCATTCACTCAAACTAAACCCATCCGCACAGGATACAGAAAAATTGTCCAAACGCAAAAGGAAATCTGAAAGCTCTGATTCAGACCTAGCAAATAAAAGTACGAAGACATCCAAGAAGAAGAAACAGAAAGGTTCAGATTCTTCAGACTCTGACTCTGACCAGGAGAAGGACAGTAAAGCGGGTGTAGCAAGGAGGCGATCTACCCGTGTGAAGAAGCAGGATGACACAAAAGAGGATGACAAAAACTCTCCTGAAAGGAAGCTGAAGAGGTCCTACGAAAAGAAGCGCAAGGTAAAGAGCCCCAGAGCAGCCTCCAAGCTCCAGCTGACCTCCAGTGATGATGAAGAGGAGGCTGAAGGTGAGTCAGGGGAGGACAGTGACGAGCAAAAGATCAAACCCATTGTGGAGGATAATGTTTTGGCGGGCAGTTCAACCTTTCTTCTAATCCTCAGGTAATTTCTTTAACACTCAGGAAGTTCCTTACCCACTTTGCACCATGAATTTGACAAATGAGATAATGATGTGCTAATGAATGAGCTTCAGCAGGATAGAGGTGTCATAAACTATTATTTTAATGACCCTCAGTTAGCTGCGTGTGCTATGGGAAACCACTTTAACATTTAATCTAATAGCAACAGAAACAACTGCTTTTTGATTTGTTATCAAAGCCAGCAGTGTAATTTTGACTGGAGGCCACTCCTGTCAAAGATATCTCCAGTTTATTTCACACTAGTCGCTGTGTTAATCCTTCATATCAATTTATTTCCAGCTTTAGTAGCCTTATTAATTGAAGCATTTTGCCCTGACTTCTATTCAAATTTACCTTCAATTTTGATGTTATAGTTCTATATCCATAGTGTATTTTTGACTAGTTTTTAGTCTTATTAATGGTAAAGTTCATTTTACTATTACATATTTAAATTACGGCTTTCAAGTCACAGTGTTCATTATAAATACCTAGAATTGTTATTACATTATAGATAGTTTAAATATAAAAGGAAATTCTGAAGGAATCGTAATTTAGCAATTATTATTTATATTGTTTATCTATTTAAATGTCAAAAGGGCTTGCTTTAATATGTGGTGTTTTATACAGGAGATGAAGTGGACACTAAAGAGGGAGTTAGTGGGATTTGTGACGATGACGACGATGATGCTGAAAACAGGTACGTATGCAAGAACAAATTACAAAGATCCTCCCAACTAGGCAGAAAGCTCGTTATCGACATCATTCAGCAACAACAGTGAAACACGATCAGGTTCTCACCCAATATAAATTGGGGAGGAGAATTGCTGTCATACTAGGTATGCCGTGAGGTTTTACATTTGTAGTGTATAGACTCCAAAGCCACAAGGAGTTGAACCATGATGTTCTTTACTCTTCAAAGATGTGAAACATGATATTTGTCCGTGTGGCAAAGTATGGGCCTGTAATGTTATCCAGATTTTCAGAATTTATTTTATGTTTTTATTAATTGTGGGAGGTTATCACCATCGGTGATGTGTTAAGTTTTGCACTATGCAATCAGAACCCAGCCAGAAGAATGTTTTTATTTCAGATAATTCACGCTGTCTATAAGGCTTCACTGATTTATGCCAGTAGAGCAGTATTTTAGCAGCGGTAATGCTAATATTGGTGTCATAATACGAGTTGTTCAGTTGCTAGTCTTTGTGAAAGTACAACAGATTGAAATGGTCTCAAAGGAGAAACTGGTGTTAGGTCCTTGAATATTATAGCAAATGCACTGATTTATATTACACTGAGATATCTTGTGGTTATCACGAGTTTCCACACTTTTTTTAAAGCTAAAATAATTTTGTAAAAGCAGTGTTTCATTGTGTGATTGATGCACAACCCTCCTGTCTGTGTTTTTCTTCCCTTTCCTGCAGGATTGCTAAGAAATGCTCCTCGCCCAAATAAAATCCAACTATTCCTCGGGAGCAGAGAGCTCCTCTGACAATGAAGAGGCAGATAAAGATGAAGAAGTCCTCCAAGAAAGCAAAGAAAGAAACTGAAGAAGAGCAGCAAGGTAGAAATTTGCTAATAATATACCTACTCATTTTCAAATAATACTCTTCTGCTATACATTGTCTCGAAATGTTTGTTTCTGTCCATGAAGATGATGAGGATACAGAAAGCTCTGGCTCTGATGTTGAAGTGAAGAAGAGTGGCAGACGCCACAAACTGCTTCGTCATAAACTCTCACTGAGTGAGGGTGAATCAGGAGAGGAGAAAACTGTCGGTAAAGAGAAGAAGAAAGGGAGCAAGAAGAAATCAGGACGGAAAGGTTGATTGTGAATTTTTAATTCACTGTGTGCCACATTAGGTTCAAATATTCTAAATCTAGAAAATGTCTCATGACAGGCTGTTCTTTTTTTTTTTCATTTTGACTTTCAGTGGACAGCGATGACTCTGCAGACTCAGACTTTGAAAAGTCAGAGTCAAGCGCAGATTCAGCCATGAGTGAGGTGGTTAGCGACTCAGAGAATGAAGACAAGCGGCGAAAGACCAGGTGAGAACAAAGGCCTCCAGTCAGTGGTGGTCATTTGACTGCCAGTGCATACTGGATGAATCTAGTGTTGCTCTCTTTATGTCTGTAGAGCTGCAAAGAAGAAGGATGATGAAAAACAGAGAAGTTATGCTCAGAAGAAGAAGCGACGCAGGATCAGAAGTTCAGGATTCCTCTTCGAGCAATGAGAAGGTGTTTTAAATGCAGTGCACTTGGTACTCTTGAACTGTCCCAAAGCTGCTTTTTTTCATAGTTGGCTTACTGGGTAGAGGAAATGAAGCCACATGAAATTTACCAGTCAAGTCATGCATGACACTTAAAATGTTATTTAAACTTACCCTGGAGTGTGTTGTGAGAATTATTGAGGGGACAAACCAATCATGATCATAGGAAGTGAGTTTTTTTCCTAAGGGCTGAACATCAGAGGGTTGAACTTGATGTTCATTTCCACAGAGTGGTGAGGAGGGCGAGGAGGAGCAAGATGGAGAAGGACGGAAGGCCGAAAAAGATCCGCAAAATCCTGAAGGATGACAAGCTGCGGACGGAGACGAGGGATGCTCTGAAAGAAGAGGAGGAGAGAAGGAAGCGTATAGCTGAGAGAGAGGCACTCAGGGAGAAACTTCGAGAGGTAACAATGAAATGCCTGGCTGTTATCAGGAGTATAGCCTCAATGTTCAAAGCCCTGAGCTGTTCTCATTCTGTACTATGGGAAGTAATTTAATAGTCTCCACAGAATTTTAGTTGTTAGAGGATCTAATGATGAGCAGTATAAATGTTCCATCATTTGTACTTTTTACTAAACCAAATCATGTGTCTTAAGTTTATGAGACATAACACTGCGAATTGGGCACCCGACCAATTATGTATTATTTACTTTTTCAGATTCAAGCAGTTGGAGAGTCTGTTCTGGAAGTTAGAATAATTACCTTTTTAAAAATATACGAAAAGAAGATCAAGAAAGATTTGTGTGAAAAGATGGGTTGTCAGTCTAATTTGGGAATTACATGCACATGGTTTTATGCTAATGCAGATTTATGTTTGATTGGTCAGGAAATATTGGCCAATCTGCCTATTACTACAAATTTAAAATTCAAATTTGGCAGTACAGCAGCACACGTGGTAGGTCAGAGCTCATCACACTAAAGTTGAATTGCTGAATTAGGGCATTGGTTCTCAAACTTTGGAAGTATTTCCCTGGTAGGGAAGTTGGATGGATATAATTTGTGTAGGAAAACTAAAAATTTACGAAGTGTTTGCAAATGCTGCCATGTGGACCATTAATTCACTGAAATTTTACTCGGATTACATCTTTTGTTGTTGGGATCTGTGGTGTATGGGTTGGACTTTTTTGTGCTTCTGAAGTGGTGCATGCCACTAAAATTTTGAGAACTAAATCAGAGTGTTTTGGGGTTCTGATGAAACTAGCAGAAGCTATTCAAAATCGTCCTTCTAAATAAAGTTTCAGTGCTTCCTGTTGTCTTGTAGCTGCTGCTTATGATGTAAAATGTTCCAGGTATTTGTACCTGGACTCTCTGGCAGCTGTGGTCTTTGAATTACTCTGCTCATCCTCTCTATTGCCTGCAGTTTTTTTCTCTTTTTACCTTCATCTAAAAGAAGTCCACTGATCACTGCCTCTGGGAACAGTACTGCCAACAGTAAGTGAGTTGGTGGAGCTGCTCATCCAAACCAAACATTAGCTGGAGGGAAGCAGATGTTGGGGAGATGAGGGCCACAGAATTACAGCATGCTTCACAGCTGTCTCACTTTTCTTTCTTGCTCTCTATTGTCTCCCTGTTGTATTATTATTGGTGGTTGTATGTTAGTTTCATAGTAGCTTGAGTCATATGTATACAACATAGAAAGTGCCAGTTGTGGTGACATTGGTTGGGAATATTAATGACCGTGGAAAAATGTAGCCGTGTTCTCATAATTTAGAAGTAGTGTTGCACCGCTGCTGAATGCATTTAAGGGAAACACTGCCAGAATTAAACTGTGACAATATAACAAGCAGCAGGGTGCTTCCTTAAATCTTAAGTTTTTCAATAAAACTAATAAAATGGGCCATGGGTTAGGCCGAAATGAGAATAAAGTGCATGATAGATTTGTTTTTTTTTTAATTTGTAAAATAAGACCATGTATTAGGCTAAATCTGCTTCATTTGCATACAAAAGTGTACAGCTGTAGATCTATCTGGTTATAGATATTTAGTAATGTAAATTGACTAACTGGAATAATTATTGATACTTCTTAAGAGATGTCTTTATTTCTAAAATTTGGAAATGATCTTTTTGGCTGTTCTTCATGTTTATCTGCAGGTGATCGTGGTGGAGGAGTCTTCCCAGGTTACCTGTCCCATCACCACCAAGCTGGTGCTGGATGAAGACGAAGAAACCAAAGAGCCTCTGGTGCAGGTGCACAGGAACCTGGTCACGAAGCTCAAACCTCACCAGGTTGATGGTAAGGACAAAATGCCCTGAGCCTTTTAAAAATAGTAGGAGCTGGCAGCAAAATTAGCAGAACAAGCCTGAGGTGCTCTTCACTGTTGTCACCTGTGCTGTTTTATTTCCTGCCCCCCTGTCAGGAGTACAGTTTATGTGGGACTGCTGCTGCGAATCTGTGAAAAAAATAGAGAAGTCTTCTGGCTCTGGCTGCATCCTTGCCCACTGTATGGGCCTGGGAAAAACTCTGCAAGTGAGTTGCTTGCCTTATATTGGCTTCTTTCTCTTTCAGTCCTGTGAAAACTGTGCCAGTTGTCTAATTTAATGTTTTTAGCTGTCCCAAGCCTACAGTAATGACCTCTTGTGGTACTGTAGTACAACACTAAGGCAATTACAGATGATTAAATCAGTGCCTATATTAACAGGAAGCCAGATAAAAGCCCAAACAGAATATAAATGCTCCATATAAACACCTTAGAGTAAAAGGGGCCAAACTAACTGAAATTTCAAAAAAGTGCCAGAGGTATGATTTTAAACTTTGTATTTATAACATGATCAAACAAAAATTTGTACCATGTGAACAGTTTAACACCGGGCGATTGCTGCCGATACACCTGTTACCTGAGGTGAACAGCTGGCTAACACTGAGTGTATCACAGCTCAGACATCTGCCTGCACATGCCCTTTGCCTTGATAATAGCAAGGCAGTGGACATGTATAAGGATATATGCTTCTCTACTTTCTCAAAATGCCGTTTTCTAAACTGAAATGATCCTCTGCAGAGAATTTTTAATAATTAAAAATGGCTGTTCAGGACACATTCATAAAATGTTCAGTCCTTTACATATAATCAAATGCTTCAGCACGTCAGCAGCTCTAAAATCTTGGATCAGGATGATTTCATTCATTTCGTATATCTGCAGCCACTGCGTCTGCAAAGCTCTGTGTTGTTGGTGTGTTTGATAAAAGTTGACTCATTTTGTCCTGTAGGTGGTGACATTTCTTCACACGTTGCTGCTTTGTGAGGAGCTCAATTTCACCACTGCACTGGTGGTTTGTCCCCTGAACACCGTCCTTAACTGGCTCAATGAATTCGAAAAGTGGCAAGAAGGAATGAAGGATGAGGAGAGTTTAGAGGTAATGGGTTGCCCTTGTGACCGTTCAAGCTGTTTCTGTTTCTAGTGTAGTGCTTAGCACATTGACCTTTGGTGTGGTCAACAGGTAACTGAGTTGGCCACAGTAAAGAGGCCACAGGAGCGAGCATATGCCCTCCAGCGATGGCAGGAGATGGGTGGTGTTATGATCATGGGCTACGAAATGTACCGAAACCTGACACAGGGCAGGAACATCAAGAGCAAGAAGCTCAAAGAGACCTTTCAGAAGACACTGGTAGATCCAGGTAGAGTGATTTTTATGTTTTAAAAAGTCTAAATAAAAAGTCCACTTTTGTGAAAGCAACCCGTGGTTACTCCACAAGTAAAAGTCTTGGTTGTTTCTTGCTACAGTATAAAAAGGAAGTGATATTCACTTTCTTTTTGGTGATAACAAACCAAAGCACAAAACATGGCAACAATATTGTTTTCATGTTATTACAAGTTAACAACCGATAATCTCTCATCTATAGAGGTCATCTTTATTGTGCACTTACTTGAATTAGATTGTTAGTAAAATAAAAATTGTGAAAAGTTTTTTTCCCCTACTACTTCATGCTCTGGGTTTTTTCCACACCCTGACAGTGGTTATCTGTGCTCCTAACAATCTGTCTTGTGGTCCAAATGATGTTTTTCAGAAACTGATTTAAAATAAAACTACCCTCAAATTTGAAGGCAGTGCATCTCTGGCTGATTGTAGACTTATTCCTTGGGTTGTTTTTTGCACATTAGCTGTTCTAATGGGGCCACATGTACTAAATTAGCCAAACTGTTTTCATTTTCTTTTGTTTACATCTGGGCCTGTTACTGGTACCCCCCCCCTTTTCTTTTGATGTGCGTGCCATTCCAGCGGCGTGACCTGATCTGAAATTGGGCACATTAAAATGATCCTTGGTTTCATTTTCACTAGGTCCAGACTTGGTGATCTGTGATGAAGGCCATATCCTGAAGAATGAGGCCTCTGCTGTGTCCAAAGCAATGAACTCTATCAGGACTAGGAGGAGGATTGTGTTGACTGGAACGCCACTGCAAAACAACCTTGTTGAATGTGAGACTTCCTGCTGTCCTCCATATGATTCATATAGGGGGGAAAAAGCAGTTATTTTCTATTATGGACAACTTTAGATGTAAATTTTTGTTGTTAAAATGAAAACTTCTGGCTTGTCTCCTCCTTTACTAGACCACTGCATGGTGAACTTCATCAAGGAAAACCTCCTTGGTTCAATTAAGGAATTTAGGAACCGCTTTATTAACCCCATCCAGAATGGTCAGTGTGCTGACTCAACTCTGCAGGATGTCCGGGTTATGAAGAAGAGAGCTCACATTCTCTATGAAATGCTGGCTGGATGTGTCCAGGTTAAAAAAAAAAAGTGTCTGAAACAGTTCACTCAAGCCCTCTTTGACTTCCTGCTTTAATAATTTCTTTTTCCCACAGAGAAAAGATTACACTGCACTCACCAAGTTCCTACCTCCCAAGCATGAGTATGTGTTGTCAATCAGAGTGACTCCAATCCAGGCTAAGCTTTACAGATACTACCTGGAGCACTTCACAGGTGAGAACCAGGCTGTAATGCAGCTTTTTATTGCATAGTAGCAGAGAGCCCCTTGTTAGTAATTTAGCAGTTCTCAAACCTTTTTTAAAAGTTGATCCTCCAAAATCCTCATTTTTATTCATCACTAAAGGAAACAAGTTAAATTTGAATGAAATAAAGGTCAGCAGGATATAATCAGAAAACTCTTTCCTACTAAAATTATGTTAATTTAACTTGGTTCCCTTCCATGTTTTTCCCCTGGTTATATACACTCTACTGCAGTGGCTTTCTGCCTCACCAGTGGGACCCATGGCACAGTTTGACAACCACTATTTTAAAATGTTTGGATTTTTTGGGGGGTTAGGAGCAGCAGGGACTCTGGGGCATGATGATTGCCCACACAAAGATTTAGCCCACGCTACTAGAACAAAATTAAGGAATTCGCCTGGAAAACATGCATAGTCTAGGACTAGGCTAAATCCTACCACAGGAGTCCTGTTTCTCTCAAAAGTGCTCTCTTTACTGGATTTACTCAGACAAGGTTTTTAGATAAATGGAGGGCCTTTCTGGTAGCGCATTGTTAAGTCATTTAGTGGACTTTTCCTGTGACTGGCCCTGTGTGTGTGTGTGTGTGTGTGTGTGTGTGTGTGGCAGCTGGCACAGTGCCGCAGGCAGGGTTTAAGCCCAGTTTCCCACGTCTACCTAATGAAGAGCTCTGGGAGTGAGGGAGCAGAGGGTGTGGGGTAAGAGGGGAGGGATGTGGGGGCATAAAGGAAAGGGAAAGAAATTTAGAGGGAGAAGGGGCCAGAGTTTTACACCAACAGCAAAAACAAAGAACAGGAGGGCTGGTATGTATGAACAGGAGTGGTGGTGGGTGGGGGTTGTTGGTATGTGTTGTGGTTCATTAGGCTGGGTTGTCCACAGTGCAAAGCGCTGATGTTGTGACTGTGGATTTAGTGTTTGACAGTGGTGTCTTCAGACCAAAGACCACCAGTCAGCTGGGGTGGGAATGACCATAAATGTTCTCCTTTTGCTGCTCTTATAAAACCTGAACTAACTTCTGACCTCTTGGGGTCAGTGCAGGTCAGCATACTGAACAGGTACATTAGTGTGTCAGCAACTGCATTTTGCTTTGGGAAGCAGCTGATTAAGTGGATTAGTAGTCTGAGATTAGCCATTAATCACCAACTTTGTGTTTTTTAGTTGCAGTATACTTTCAGAAGAATGAGTGGCATTTACTGCTTGGTTTGATTTGTTTTGCATAAATATTCACTTTACTTGAAGTTGCTTTCAGAAAGTAATCAGGTCGTTGCACGTTTTCCACATTTTCATTAATTTTCAGACTTATCTAAAATGGGTCCAATAATATTTTTTTTATCTGTCTGCACACAATACTCATAATATTTAAAAAAAAACAGGTCTTTGGGTATTTTGTGTATTTAAGAAAAAATAATGAAAGAGCCAATTTACAAGTATTCAGACCTTTCCATTTGTGCTTTGTTTAAGCACCTCTTGGCAGCCATGACATCCTCAAGTCTTCTTAGAAGTGATCTCCCATTCTTCTTGGCAGGAAAATTAAAAAACTCAACCAGGTTTGATGTGGAGATTTTGTGCATAGCCATTTTCAGGTCTCTCCAGAGATGCTTTGTTGAGTTCAGGCCTGGACTCTGGCTCTCTAGCGCTCAAAGGCTCTTTTTATCATCTTGGCTCAGGTTGAACTAAACATTGTGTGAGTTTGGCCTTTTAGGAAGTGTGTGTGTGTGTGTGGGGGGGGGGGTGCTATAAAGGGAGGCAAGAGACAAGAGCTCATCATTGCAAATAATGAACAATAATCCTGATGATCCTGGTTTCATAATTGTTTCAAAACAGAATCATAATTGGAAATGCATTTCAGTTTGGCCCAACCCTAGTCACGTTTGTGCTTATTTGGCAGCACATTTTAGGGCATTGTTGTGCTGACAAGGAAACTTTAACTCTGAATTCTTGAGCACTATGGACTTATTTTTCTGCATCCATCTTTTCCTCTATCATGATTAATCCTCTGGATTCTGTCACAGGAAAGCTGCCACAGGCAGGCACCACTATGTTTGACCTTAGCAGCAATATCAATGAGGCATTGCTGAGTTCTGGTTTCCATGCTGTTGTATATTGTGGCCAAATATTTCAGTCTCTGTTTCATCAGACAAGAGGATATTCCTTCTTATTTCCTGAAAGTCATTAATGTGCCTGTTGGCAAACTCCCAGCAGCCTGTCAAGCAATACGTAGTGTTATGTCCTGTTGCTTCGTTCAGTTACGTATTG
>JAMQGT020005145.1:0-37043 GCA_024447675.2 Pterophyllum scalare
ATGTTAATGTACTTCGTTCAGTTACGTATTGTGCTTATCCTCTGGTCTGCTCTGTCACAGTGGGGTTTTAGAAATTAAAGTATTACAGTTTTACTAAATATATTTTGAAGATAATGTTTCAGTACAAAGATGTATGTGTATAGGCTACAGCATTAATGCTTAATTGAAAACATGAACATGCTCTATTTGAAATAGTCCAGCTCCTGCAGGATGTACTGCATCGTGTTATTTGGTGTTATATGCTGCCAAGCAGACGACTGCATACCCCAGTGTTTGATAGCCCACACAAACAGCGTGCGTCCGGTGCTTTTGCACACGCACGGCTCCCGGAGCACTCGACAATCCATAATTTAATGCTTGAGGGCCATTTTGTAAATAACATCATATTGTCACATACTTGAATTTCTAACACTTCCCCTGCTTGTTTGCACTGAAGTGACAGCCTTTGAGCCCCTTCAGGTTTTTCTCATTAAAGTTCGTTCTCTCTCCCCATTGCTTTAAAAAAATAAATAAATAAATAAAAAATAAAAATAAATTTGATACTGGACAGTTTATTAATATTTTTATAAATTCAAAAATTGAATGACTTTCGGAATTGTAATTATTTGTTTCTCTTGTTTACAGATTTTGTTCTTCTATTTACCTTCAGTGTAATCATAGGCTCAGACAGCTGGGTTTGGGAGCCACATATACTGTATGGCTGCACTTTTAACTGGTTTATATTGCAGCTTGCTTTGGTTGTTACAGTTTTCATGAGCATCGAAGACGCATGTTGGCAAAAATAGGGATTTTTCACTTTCTTCTTTTCAAAAAGATAACCCGTCAAAAATAAGATCCTGGTTCTCCCATTTGAAAACTGGGATGTAATGCTGATGTCAATCCATCATCACTCAGGCTCGTAATGCTTTGCAGGTAAACATGTTAAGCTGTGAGTGCTTATCATGTAACATACTGAGTGAAAACATGTAAACGTTTCGTCTGATTTGTAGTTGCAATGTAACAGACTGAAGGTCATATCATCCATGTCATGAAACACACAACACCAGGCTATTCTTCTTTTAAGCAAAGTTGTAAAATTAGTTTCTCCCTGTTATTGGGGGGGGGGCATACCCATAAAGTCTATGATAGGGCACAGAAAAAATAGTGATAAGAAAGTGAGCAACGTATTTGTTTACCTATGTTGCTATACTTGCAAAACAGGCATAATTTCGATGACACAGGCACTCTCACCACAACTATCCGCTTCGTGTGTGAGCAAAGTCACTAAACCACCTTTTGCTTTTAATTTTACTATGTTCAACAAGTAAAGGCATGAGGAGCTCAGTTGTCACCACACCACACTGCTGCAGTGCAGCACACACACACACACACACACACACACACACACACACACACACACACACACACTAAACCCCGTGGTCTTGGTTTCTAAGGCTCCAACTGTTTTGGTATCAACTAAACTATAAACCCGTTTAAACAGTTGTTTCGCTGCAGGATTTCGATTAATCCTGGTCGAAATACAAAGGAAATCCTCAACATTATGTGCAACCTACATTCCCATGTGTCTTTACAGTATAGTTTATTTCCATTCAAGATGTTTTTGTTATTAAAAAAAAGGTGTCTCTTCAGTAGTGTAGGCTAATACAAAAATCAAAAGTAAATCGATAACATGGAGCTTACGAACTCTTCTCATCGATTCACGCCAGTAATCGAATTCATTCAAAAGTGGGAGGAGACTCTAATTTTCGTGGATACTAAATTAATGTAATAATCCATCCATCCATTCTCTTCCGCTTATCCTGTTAATGTAATAATCGTTTTAATTATGTTTTATTAATGTAATAAATCGTGCAATCTTAAAAATAAAGTATCGAAGGTGAGAAAATGTTTTATTCAAATGCATCGCTCATGATCAGTAATGCAAAGACGACTCCGACGACGAGGATGATGATGATGATGAAACGTGCTAGGTTCTGCTTCTTCCAGCAGTCATCAACCATTTTGTCCAATACCCCCTTTAATCCGAGCAATCAGACACCGTTCAAACGCGTCATTAGTTCTATTCAATGTAGTCTGAAACCACGTGATTTTTTTTTCAATCGGATGACACCTTCATCTCAAGTCGAATGACAGCCTAAATGACACACTTAACACATAAATTGCAAGCCTGACCATCATCAAACAACGCGCCTTTACAGTGAACAACAAGACACGAATAATAAGTTAATAATAATCATATTTTTCTTAAATTTAGACACAATGCATTTTTTTAACTTCAAAAAGATTTGAAAGAAGGGTGTCGTAAAAGGTCCAGCATTTGGTAAAGATATGGCAAAGATCATTTTTAATACCTACAACAAGCACGCAGCGTCCAACAGTTCAACTGCAAATTTAGAAATAATAACTGCATTTTGACTGTTAGGGTATTATTATTATTATTATTATCTTTGTGACTTTGTATCAGTGAGACTAATTTTTGGGGCATTTTACAAACACACCTTGTGTCAGGAGACAAGCAGCTGAAATTGGATTGAGACGCTTTAACTGTAATCCGCCCAGACTGCTACTTCCTGCTTCTTCCTCTTTGTGGTCTGGAAAAAAAATGTGCAAGGCAGAATTTCTTATCTGCAGCCCTGGGACGCAGAGCAACCACCCTGCTTAGATTCTCCCTCGAGAAAGTAGCAGTGTGGTGTTAAAAAAAAAGTTCCCAGTTCCAGGTTTAATGTTCCCAGCAAGCTCCTGTGGGAAATTGAAGTTACCACTAATGGGTTATTACGGGACGCGCAGTGATTTCTTGCTTCACAAAGGGGTTGGAGGTCTGTCATCTCATTCTAACTGTCCCCAAAATGACTGACATCTGCAATAAGATACACACGTGCTGAGAGTTATAGTGTGTACGTGTGCTGCTTTGAGAAATGAGGTCCAGCAGCTTGTCGCCCAAAAGCACCACTAATCCGGGTTATTGAAGCGGGGAGGGTGTGATTTCCCCTCCAGCTGTTTGATGCAAACGAGATAAGACTATTTGGATATTTGCTGTGTGGAGACTGCTGTTTTTTAGGGTAATGCCATGGCGTGGGCACCTTTAAAATAACCCGCACTGATGACTCTAACCTTTTGCAGCCCAAAGAGCGGTGACACCATTAAAGTCTTTCTCCAGGTTAGCACTTCTGCTAGGCTGAGTGGCCCGGTAACTTTAGTGCGGCCTTAATGAGGACGAGCGTAGGTTAACCACGTATGTAGTCGTGTTTCAGAGGCCAGGCCTGGGTTTCAGCAGAGAGGGACAAAAAGAAACAATATTTACGACACTTTTAAGCATACATCACTTTGACATCTGTTCGTCTGGCACCTGGCATGCATTAGTATTAAATATTTCATTCCGCCCTAATTTGGAGCCCTCTTTGTCCCGTACCAAGGGCACTGGGGAAAAAATGGAGAGCTCTACCTTTACTGCGCTTTTACGCGCCGACTCCTTTGTGCAAACAAAAAAAAAGTGCAAATGGGGTGTTGATATAGACCACACCGCCGTGTTATGCACTATAGATGCGAGGAATCCTTGAGTCATACCTGGACTGGCCTTATATTAAATTTCTTCATCCATTAAGATCCCCGCATAAGCGCAGAAACATTCGTGCAATTAGTCAGGTTTGGGCACACGAGCGTCAAATTTTTACACAGTGTTATTAGATTACTGAGTAGACTGAGTGTTCAATATCCTCAGACACAAACAGAGGTCGGAGAGAGTCAGATGTGTAATGTCAGCGAGGACTTTGACAAAGTACTGGCTCACTGATAGCCTATTTTTGTTATTTAATTAGGACCCTGGCGCCGAAAAATAGAAATAAATGTTAATTTAAGAATGACAAAAAAAAAAGAATAGATTTTTTTCCTTGGGAACATGCAGTTAAATTGTGATTGATGTGTTTCACGAAGAAGAGAGAAGTTCACAGGAATACATCAGCACTGAGCCCTGATGACTGAATGAGGTGAGACTGGAGTTCAAAAACTGAATGAAAGTTACTGATTAGAGGAACCTGAAGGAGCACATTTTGTCTGAAGGCGCTGGTAAAGTGAGGTAAGCTTAATATTAATAATAATATTAATATAAATACTGAAAATTTTGAGCAGGAAAAGTCTGAATCAGATACGGGGCTGAAATATATTCATTTGGTCTTTGTTAACATTAACTGTGAATACACAGAATCTGCTGAATAATCAGTTTTAATCTTCTTTAGTCTCAGTGTGTGTCCTTGTTGGTCACACGCTGTGTAGACAGTCACTAATGCTGCGGTGCCAACACACGCTCCACTCAGACAGCCTGTTTATTGTAAAATACAGTGGCGCCATCTGGTGGATCTATAACCCTACTGTGCTTCTAAATTGTCTGTAGTCCGTTATAATACATTTCTATTGCTTTAGACTGGCTTTTTGAATTTTAGGATAGCGATATCATAAGTGAAATTTTATTACCTTAAGTCCTACTTATTCCATCTTATCCATCAATAGACTTGATATGTACATAAATTAATTAATTAATTTTTTTTTAAAAAAGCACAACATATCATCAGAGATTGTCATCATCCACGTCACACCCTCCTTAGACCAAAACAGTCAGCATGCAGCCTGAGACGCAGCAGAGTGGACCGTCTGATCACACAACACGTTTCCACATCAGTTTCTTTCCTGTCACAGTCAGACTGATGGCAAAAACAAAATAAGGACTCTTAACTGAAATACACAGGTAATCTAATTCATCCAGAAGTGCAATGCAAATTTTAATAACTTGCAATATTTTTTTCATACTGCACTCATTTAAATGCAATACAGGAATTACTGTTTTAATACTTGAAATTACTCAACATACTGCGTTTACTTTACCTTGGTGTGCACTTTGTTATATATTTGTACTTATTTGGCTTTGACTCTAAGCTCTGCACAAGATTACCTCAGTACTCGGTGTATGCTTACAAATGGCAAATAAAAGATTTTCTCTCTATTTCACCACGAACTCATTTCACTTTCAAATATACCTTTTGATGTTTCTGTTTATGCAAGTACACATTTATTTGAATTTTTTCGTTAAGCATTGCGTTCATCCCTCCTGCTATTATTTGTCTTTCCTGTGTGAGTCTATGGCAGGCCAAGTTGTTTTTGTCAGGCAAATTTAAATTTGCTTGGTGACTTGGTAAAAGGCATAAACAAAAGTTAAAGGTTCTGCTGTCTGTGTCCCGACTTTTTGGAAACAGATTAGCAAGAAAGAAAAAATGTAAGGACAATAAGGCCATCGGGAGACCCTTCTCTTCCAGGCTGTGCAGTTTGTAAAGCGCTGAAACAGGTAAAAACATTGTGCAATCAAATCTCAGACAGCTGAGACACTGCACAACTGTTATGCAGGTTTGCTAGTAGAGATGATCGTATAGAGATATTAAGGGTGATGGAGTTACATTAACCTTCATGATTTTATATTTATTGAACTGAACTCCGCCCGCAGCTTCTGATTGGTTGGAAAGGGTTGGAGGAGCGCTAACAAGAGGAGTCAGTTCAGTTTTAACGTGGATCCTGTAGAGGGCAACCAAGAATCACACATGTCAGATGCATCTACGACAGTCAGAGGCCTTTAAAATATGCCTCATGCAATCAAAATACATTTATTCAACAAATCCTTGAATAAATAAAGAAATGACTGGCGAGTAATGCTGCTCCCCTTAAATAATGACCATCACCAGATGATGCATTTTCAACAATGCTCTTCATATTGCAGATTTTAAATCAACTCGACACACGTGGATCCATTTATAAATGTTTTCATAGAGTTGTCTGCTTTTAATGGCATCATAAGCCCTTAGAACAATCAAAATTAGTCAATGATCACATAGTGATGCTGTTATAGTCAGTACAGCAGCTCAGTTATATATCTGTTAGTTTGCAAATATTTGTAGAAATGTGTCTCCCCACCAATTTCATATTGTGTATAGTGTATATTGATAATGCCATGTAATCAAGCACCAATCATAAACTGCTGTTTTATACGGTTAGGTCTATATGGGGCATGACAAAGTCTCTATCAGGGCTGTGCTGACAGGAGGTGTGGGGCTGCATTTATTATATGATTTGATAATCAAAATAAATATTCACTAATTATCATGTTATAGACACCCTTTTTTTATAGCATCCAACTTCATTTTGCTTGGTGTTTCTGTGTCCACTTCAGTCTTCTTTTTAAATTAGATTTATGTTCTCCTAAGTCATCAATTAATTTGAATTTCAGAATACTCTCAAATATATTTTGCCTCCAGTGACACATGTTTTAGTGACTTTGTTTTTTAAAAACAAAAACAAAACAGGAACACACTTTCTTGTTTATTTTCCATTTCTTAATTCCTCTATTTTGTAACTGCATTTTATGAAAATCCCTTTGACACACGCTGGTTTGTTGTCTTGAAAAACAATATGAACAAACCCGACTTTTTGACACACTATCGCTGAACACAAACATACAGCTGCTGTATGGTCAAGCAGCCACACAAGACTCCAGTTTACTGCAGAGAGAGTGATGGGGCTGCCAAGTAATTATCCCCCACAGCCCCTCTCCAAAATGCTAATGGTATTTACAGGAGCGGGACAAGGGAGAGGACATCAGCAGCAGGTGCAGCTGCTGGAGCGTAATGTTACACTGAGACACCACACTGCACTGAGAAGCAACAGAGGGATCATTGTGGCTGTATAGGTGTTAGATAATCAGTCAGACTAATATTTGACTGTTTTTCCAGCAATTTGTGTCTTTTATTTACTGCAATGTGACAGTTTGAACCAACATTTTTAGTCATAGATAGCAGTTATGTATCTCAGTAGATGGTTTATTGATGCCATTGCTCAAGTTTGGTTAAAGTGAGCTGGAATAAAGGAACTGCTGACTCAGAATTGTTTGAGTCATTGAAGGAAATAATAGGCTTTTTGTTTTCTTTTTTTTTACTGTTGAGTTGTTTTTGTTTTTTTATTTTAAGTACTTCAGGGAAGTGCAGTACAAAAATATTGTCTTAAAAATGTAAGGCCGTTAGGTCAGAATATCAAAAAACAAAAACCCAAATCGGTGAACTCACGACTGTGAATTAGCCCTGACAACTGTATAAAATATAATTTGATGTTAGTTGGGGGATTCCTTGGAAAATGACCTCAGAGGTGGCGTGAGAGTGTTATATGAGAACAGGCTTCATCAACCATTCATTATAAATACAAACCTTCTCTAACTGGAAGAATGATTTGCATCCAGTAAGCTTAACTTAACTTGCTTGAAAAAATGAAACAAAAGTTATTGGAAAAGTCCTAATATGTTAAGAGTTGTTTAGCAATTG
The DNA here is from genome assembly GCA_024447675.2 of Pterophyllum scalare. Taxonomy (NCBI): domain Eukaryota; kingdom Metazoa; phylum Chordata; class Actinopteri; order Cichliformes; family Cichlidae; genus Pterophyllum; species Pterophyllum scalare. The sequence goes on from JAMQGT020005145.1 coordinate 7,350, forward strand.
GTGCTCCCGTCTGTCTCCTACGCTAATCCTTACATACTGTTTGGGTCAAAATTAACATACTGTTCATATGAAATATGAACAGTAGAAGTGTTAGTCCATTTTGAAATCCAAATTATGTAAGTACATATTGGACCATTACTGGCTTCCAAACTATCTGTAACGAGGTGTTACACCTAGATTTAAGTTGAGCAAAACTCAGCAAATGAGTGTAAGAACTGTGAAATCATTGAGAAGAAAATCTACTGGAGTAAAATACAATTGATTATGCAGTATAACTCAAACTCTAATTGGGATCACTTTATATAACTCCTGGTATAATTGCAGCCTGTGAAACAGGCCTGTTTGTTGAAGTTCCCTTGTAGCTCTAGGCTAACTGTCAGCTCAGCTGCTGACTTTAGAACCATGTGAGAAAAATCTCCATTTGGCTGAGGAGGGATTGGGAATGGAGAGCTGAACAACAGAGTAAATATTTGGCTGTGGAGAGCTCTTGGGAGATGCAGAGAGCCCACTCTGGCTGAAGCCCGAGGGTGTTAAATAGATTAAGCGGCTGCTGGGTCATTGTAGAAAGAGAAATTCCCGCTCTTTGGACATGACTTTTCTTTGCTTTTGGGTGTTTTTGCTCTCCAATCGAGTGCCCTCTGTAAACTACCCACTCCACCTAGCCTGCAGTACTGTAATCCTCTGGTGTTTGTCGACCACTGGGAGGCCGGTGTGTACACACAAAATGTGCTTCGGGAGGAGTGCGTCTTTTGGGAAGTTTGTGCGTGATGCAAACACTTAAAAGTTGCTTAGCAGTGTTTGGTTTTCACCGCCGAGACTATGCGCGCGTAAAATCACCAACCAGGGTAAAGGTGAATTTCAGAGCATTTGGGGTCTAATAATACAGGTCAGCGACTTTTTTGAACTCCGAAATCTAAATGGAATTTAACAAGTCTTGAATATTGCTTTGGGCTATAGACTTGGCGGCAGTAGACGCAGAGCAGTAGATAGTGTCCCAGATCCTATTCAGCTCCATTCAAAACCATGACAACACAGAACAAGCTCGGATTTATCTTGCTAAGTTAAAGGACATTGTGCCGGGGCGTCAATCAGGCATTATTGCGGGACTGAACAAATGCAAAATCTTGACTGGAACAAATGCTTCCAACGGGTCTCGGACGCGGGGCTACATTTTCCCCCTTTGTTCCCCTTCTCTGGTTGGCATGTATTTGTGTTCCCCCTCGTCCGACCACCCAGGACGACCGGGGAGGCATGTCCACCACCACCACTTTCCTCCTCGTGCACCTTGCTGAAGTGGATGAGGGTGGATATCAATATCAGCTACTACAAGCAGAGAGGGGAAAAAGGCCCCACCCACCCCCAATATGTGGCTGGATTCATGCTTTGCATTTAATGTGTTTTATAGGCTGAAAGGATTCAAGATATCAGCCTTTTAATACATCATTTTGACATAAAGTGACTGATCACTGCAGCAATTTCTCAGAAACCCCGCAGCTATTACCATGATGTTAGCATTTATAAACACTATTAAAATTAATATTTGGTTAATAACAAAGTAAATGATAACAGTAGATACAAGAAAAAAATGTTTTATAAAACATGCAGTATTTGTCAAGAATTATTACACCCTTAGTTTACTGTATTGTCATTTCTAATCTGTCGGGTCATTCCAAATCTTCCAAACCAAGCTTTAACTTTTGTATTTGCCATAAAATTAAATATAACCGTAACTCATCCAGTCCGAGAGGAAGAGCATTCCCCAAATATGTCAAAAGGGGTTTCGGGAACAAAGTCTGGAAATCCTCCGCCGTCCATAAACGTCAAGACTTCTCACGACTGCAATTAATACGCCCATTAGAGGTGTATTAGTTAAACCAACTGGCAGGCATCACGCTAATTGCTCACTTTGTATGCAAATATTGGACACGTTGTTTGGGCAAAAAGGGGAGGCGGAGAGGAGGAGGAGAGGAAGGGTTGAGGATGGGACGGCCTCTGTTGTCAGTTGCCACCCAAGACGTGATTCAACTCCAACAATTACCATTATCTGTTTCCCAGTTTGACGATACGGGACGAATCGGTAATGATGACGAGTGTTTCCTTCGTTCATTCCTGAAGCTCAGGATTTTTTTTCTTAGTCCACACCTAACCATCATTGGGTGAGAGCACTCGAGCTATTCAGGTACTCAGCAGAGGAGGAGGCTATTTATAAGCGAGCACCCTTGTGTTTGCAGCTTATGGAGTGCTGATTGTGTAAATACTGAGGGCCAGCGCACACATTGGTGTTTGGACAGTACTTAAAGTGGATCCGCTGCATTTTTTTTTTTTTTGGCGGGGATAGTTTTGATTTGAGTGCTTGCTTTTTATTACGCAAAACAAACCAATACTGCATGCGAGGAAGCGATGACTGCACCAACCAAGTTCAGTTTTTCCGTGAGGAGCATCCTGGATTTGCCTGAGCGGGATGCGGATGCGGCGCCGCGGTCCTCCCCGGTTTACTCCTCTTGCTCCTCCAGCTCGCCCTACAACTCCTGGATCGACTGCGAGCGGAGTCTTTACATATGTAAGTGGGCGTTTAAAGCCATGACAGATGGTTGCATTTTACAAACAGCCTACATGTAAAAAACAAAAACCTGCCATTACCGTGAAATGTTTTATTTTAATTTATTTTTAAATGCTTAACTAACCTCTTCCGTTCTCAATATAAACTACAAGAACATTAGATAGATAGATAGATAGATAGATAGATAGATAGATAGATAGATAGATAGATAGATAGATAGATAGATAGATAGATAGATAGATAGATAATGTAAGTCACGTCATTTTAATTGTGGTGGTATTTTTTTCTACAGCTTCTGATGAGGGCAATTTCGAGGCCTCTCCTGACTCAACTAAGCCCGATGACCCGTCCCTCGATTTAGAGCCCGAGCAGAGCAAGAAGAGCAAGAAACGCCGCGTTTTGTTCTCTAAGGCCCAGACCCTGGAGCTAGAAAGGCGCTTCCGCCAGCAGCGCTACCTATCTGGGCCAGAGAGGGAACAGCTGGCCCGGCTCCTAAGCCTGACTCCAACCCAAGTGAAGATCTGGTTCCAGAACCACCGCTACAAGATGAAACGAGGGCGAGCAGAGGGAGCTCTACATGACATAGAAATACCGCAGCCGCCGGTGCTGCGTAGAGTCGTTGTACCGATCCTTGTCCGGGACGGGAAACCTTTTCACACGTGCTTACTTGACTCTGAGAAATTTGGCTGTTTACCTCCCTCATCTCAGGGTGTACGCTTCCCTTTAGCTTACACATCACTTCAGCATCCCTCCCCAGTTGCTCTTCCTCCGAGGTACCACCAGCACTTTCCAGCCGCGGCGGCGGCGGCCTCCAGCCTCATCTGGAGAGACTTTTGGAGCGATTCGGTTCAGCTTAATACTTTCAAGTGAAGGTCTCGTTTCAACGAACAAACTCATTTAGAATGGCATCAAATGTTTTCTGAATGTTTTGTAAATGTTCGAGCAACTTAAACGTTTAGATTTTCTCTATAGAATGGATGATACTTTGCACATTTTATTTGGAGACTTTACGCATGTATGTGAATATTTTAAATGCTGTAGCCTTTAGATTTGTAATTATCCGACCAGATGTATTTGTGTGATTTTTTTAAGCCTCTTAAATGTATTATTTGCATAAATGACTTGATAATTCCAGTAGCTGCATTAGGCAGTAATAGAAACGGAGAGGAGAGAATAGGGGCAAAGCCACTGAGGTATGGAGGAAATATATGTTGTTTTTAAGGATACTTTCGTTAAAAATATAACTTTCTTTTTGTGAACAAAATTATTAATAAAATTCTTCATATTTTGTACAATATTTTTAAGGTCTAATGTGCTTTCTTTTTTTTTAATGTGTTGGCCCCAAATGGGGGGTATTGCAGTGCATCTATTTCTAAAGACAAAACTAATAGATCCACAATAGTCAAGTGGAGTTTAGGTTTTCTTTTCCCCCAAATACTTTTTATGTAAAAATGAATGCAAAGTTCTAAAACAAAAACAACCTTTTTTAAAAAATAAAAAAAAACTAAACAAAACAAAAAAAGCTTTATTTAATTTTTAGAACTCTAAAAATGTAGCAGGTCATGACAAAGGCCCCAAGAGGCTTTTATAATGTTAAAAACAAATTATGCACCCAAAAGCTGAGCAAACATCACTTCTGAACAGACTGGATGTGGTTAAGCATAAGAATACCCAGTAAACATTAAGGCCTCTCTCACTACAGCATCCTGTTGTTGTCTGGGACCATGAGCTGCTTTACACTTACACACAATTAACTTTTGTTATTCCCAGGAAAGTGGGCTTAATATAGCTATTAGCTTTATCTGTAGATCTGTTGTAAACAACTGGAATCTTTTCTGTTCCTCTGACTTATTTTCAGAGACTTGCTTGACTGACAAAGTCACTCACAACTATCTTAAAAGAGATATGATAAGTTATCCTCCTAAATGACATTTGTGGTGATCATAAAAACCTAACTACAGGGCAAAAACTGTTTTGTGTGTGTGTGTGTGTGTGTGTGTGTGTGTGTGTGTGTGTGTTAAGGCCTGTTGTAGGTTTATTGATGATATGATTTCTAAGGGGCACAACAGAAACTGAAGGCAGATAATCAACTCGTTTCACTTTCAGAATGTAGAAAAATGATTTTTATTGATTTTTTTTGTTACACACAGCAGAGTTGTGCAGTCCTCAAGAGTGATACAAAAATACTCTCACATATTGTGGCTATTCTTAAATATCGCCCATACACAACTTTTTTTTTTACATAGTCACCTTATGGAAGCATGTCCACTCATTCTTATCATGAAAAATTAGCCTTAGTGTTTAAAATCATGTCAGTTTTTCATCAGTGATGAGGGGGGTCTTCTGCTTTCACGCCCCCTATAATGTTGTTTGCTCGTCCTGTGACCCTGCAGCCCATCGTCACTGTCACCTGGCCCTTTGTCCCTCTCACTGGGGCCACCTTGTATCACATATGGAGGGGACTGGCCGAACCCCTCAGCTCGCTGCATCTCCCCTTAAACACTCTTTTTGTTTGGGTGTCTCCCTCTGAATGGACCATTGTCCCTCATCCAAAAGGGACCGAGACAAAATCTTTAGTGTTTCAATTCCCGTGATGTTTAATCAGTCCCTGCGACAAATTTATGAGGCTTAACTGCACAATGGTGTTTTAGAGCATGTTGGGGTTTAAGGGTGACAAAGACAGGCTTTTAGAGGTTGCCATTGGTTTTTTAAGTTGGTCAGAAGAATTGTCTGAAAAGGATGGGCAGGCTAATACATGCCCATCCTATAGTTTTACTCACTGGCCTGCACTGGGGCCCCTCTAGGAAAGTTATAAGGTCCATCTCAAGGCCACATGGAGGAGTTTAAACGTGTTTTGTGGAGATGCTCATCGAAGTTTCCAACACAGATTCTGCCTTTTCACATTTCTTTGCACAAATCATCACAAAAACATCCAAACCCCCAAATTTCAACCCCAAATTTGCCTTTCTAATGATTTAATGAAATGTTATTTTGATTTTTGTCTGTGCAATTGTTTGCAAGCATGTGTTTCATATTACAAACCACAGACAGTAGTCAAAAACAGCCTTCTTGTATCTTCTTGCGTCACTGTCCCGTGGAAATCTGCTCACCTTTCCTTTTCTCTCCTGTGTGAATCGGCAGGCAGGATGGGTCCTTATTCTGTACACCAGGTATTGCTCTCCACACAACATTCACAAGTTATTTTCTCTGTTGCGCTCCTTCAGGATCGACATCTTCTGGTTTTGGTGTGTTTCTTCATGTTTTCACACTCCCTGACCGGAGACAGCACTGATACGTGGATTCCTCACATCTCATATTCAGTTTTGTTTGTTCTCATCTCTTTGCAATTATGCTAACCTCACTGACTATAAGCTGGTTTGTGTCAGGTGGTGTCTTGCCTGGGATCTACCTTCTTTTAACTTTATTGCTACACTTTCCCTGTTTGTTTTTGTTTGCTTTTTATCTATTTCGAATTGTTTCTGGAATTTGGGGCAGTGGAGTACATTTTCACTGTGAGGCTTGGCAGTCAGCTCCTCTAGGGGACTCAACATATTTTGCTCCTAGCTTGTGAGCATGCCCTTGGCTATGAGAGGGTCACCACCTTCCTAGTTGCTCAGTGACTCCGCTTTTGAGTGGAAAAGGACAGCCTCAAAGCTAACTACAGAAAGAGTAGGAGTGAAACAAGTATCTAAATTTTTGAGTATGGGGAAGTTTCCTGCTCACTAACACTCCAGATTTGAGGTTTGTAGTGAACTGTTTTGATAGAATGGTGCGATAATGAGTTTAATCAGACTCATTCTGAGTGTATTAGAGTGTGTATTTAGAGTGTATATTAGAGCATTGCACTGAGCAGCTTCTGATAGTTTCAGAGTATTTAATGACTGTAAGTATCTGGCAGGAAGACTTAAAGGTTGCTAAATTGTTTCAAGCGCAGTCTGTTAGAGGTTGGAGTGCTTTGTGGACAGCAACAGAAGAGAGTACTGGAGTTATAGCTAGAATTTAAAAAAGCTGAGGTATAAAAATAGATATTATTTGAAACAACACGAGTAAGCAGCAAAAACAATACAGCAGTATTACTTGGAGCAAGTAAAATGGGCAAGCGGGCTAGAGTATGAGAGATGAAGAAAGAGCAGGTGCCAGAGGATGTGGACAGGTTTGTCAAAAATATCTACATTAAGTTCAAAACATATTTCAAGGTAACGAGAAGCATGATTCCTTTACTTTCAGTCCGCATTTACTTTGTCATATGTGACTTAAAACAATAATAAAATTTTTATGTGTATTTTTTAATAGTGAATCAACACAAAACAGAGCCTCTAATGTAGACAGATATATCTGGCATATGTACAGTGAAGCAAATTTTACACCACTACATCCACTATGTGGGAATTCAACATTTTGCTTCTGTAAGAGATAAATGTAAAGTTGTCTTTATGAGTAAAATAAATAAATGAAGAAGAGAGTGGCAGCTCATTGCTACAATGGTTAGCACCTTCTGGTTTGCCCCTACAGGACTGACTGGGGCCTTCCTCTGTGATGTTTGTATGTCTCCCCTGTTGCAGGTTCTGTCACAGTGCTCGAGCTCCCTCCTAAATATGCACGTTAGGTTAACTGGTCATTCTAAATTGGCTGCAGGTGTGAATGTGAGCATGAATCATAGTCTGTCTCTAGCCTGTCCAGGATGTACCCCCAGCTTTTGCCCAGTGAGAGCTGGAATAATTGAGTAATGTTTGGTTATTTGACAGCATTTTGCTACAACCCATGACAAACATTAATAACTGGATCCAAAGCTGAAAAAGTCCCTGAAGACTGTTGATACTTGTGTATTACTATTTATAATGTTCCTCTTATCTTAAATCATTAAATACAGGCAGACAGCAAGACCAAAGGACTCAAAGGCAATTGGTAAAAAGTAGAAAGTAAAAATATGATCATATATAGCAGAATTATATTTTGTGTTTTCCTGACCCCTCACATGGATCAAGCACTCCCCAGATAGAGAACCACTACAACCGGAAGAAAATGGATGGATGGCTGATAAACATGATAACATTATCAGCTATGATTTTTTTGTAAAAAATGCAGTTGTGTTTAGTCCTAAAACATGTAATATGTCACCATTAAAATAATCTATTTAAGAAAACAAAATAACTGAACCTTTGCAAACAAGATATGTCCTCATGTAAAACTTAGTGCAGTAAAACAGACTGGGCATCATTTAATTGCAGTAAACTGAAATACATCAGTATCTCAGAGGCTGAACAGTATCTGAGGTTTCCAGATGCTTATCTGTAAAAGTGCTGCATTGTAAAGATAATCAAGTACACAAGTGCAATAAAAAAAGTAGAAGTAGGAAAGTATCACAATAATAACTGCTTTCAGAAACAAAAGCAATCCAGCAAAAATTATTATATTGTTACAAATCTATGGTCATTTTAATCTGCAATGTAACTATTAACTATACATGCCAAATAACTATCAGATTATAAGAAGAGTGTTTTTCTCATATGAATTAGAAGTATGAAGTATTATAACATAGAAATACTCAAGTAAAGTACTAATCCATTTCAGTACTTAAGTAAATGTAAATGTAGTTTTAGAGCTAATACGAGCTGATGTTGGCAGATTTAATGTTGGAAGTGAGACTGGAATGGTAAGAGGCAGGGTAGGTACATCATCTGGGTCATCAGGTGGAAGCGACCCTCTTTGATGCTTTGTTGATAAGCTCAGGACATGGTAAAAGGGATCAGCTGTGGTTCCTGGCATCCCTGGTGCACCTCACTCAGTTCCATACCCTATACATTTCACCTTCTCTTTTAATCTAAATGTAATTGCTTCTAATGGCAAGGACTCAATTGCTTGTTGGAGGAAGTGACCCTCTCACCCACATAACACAGAAGTGACACGCAACAAAATCCCCGCATCCCACGTCTACATTGAAAATATTGGTCCATAATTCCAGTTTTCCATCCCTGTGCAGTCCAACAGGATTGAAGCACTGTGTGAGTTCAAGCCACTGCCTCACCAGTGTGCTGATCAGTCTCTACAGCTGTTGCACTTCCTCAAAGGTGATTTAATGTTAAACTGAAAGTGCCACAGTTTGGGTTTTTCTAGCAACAAACATGGCAAACTATGCATGTGATTGTATTCTTTTTGAGCTCTTCAAACAGTACACGTTTTTTATACTGTATATTGTACTCTTGCCTAATGCAGATTGCTATGATAAATTAAAAAATATGTTTCTTTTGAAGGGCCTGAATCTGTGTAAATGCATTCATGTTCATAATGTCGATTAGGTCAGAATTTTACTGTCCTCAAAATATTCATGCCTCCTTTAATCTATAACTTATACAAATTTTTATTTTCTGTTCTTGGTTCATTGGGGTATACTTTCTATAAACACACTGACCGCTAGATGGCGCAGTAGCATACGGTATGATTTCGGAAACCCTCTCACTCCCATCATGAAAGAAATATAGCCAAAGGGTGAATTTCATTCATTGGATGGAGAAAGTCTTCGTACCGCTAGGGGTCGTGTTTCACTGAAAAACACCATGTTTTCCTTTTTGGAACCCCACTGTTACGTTACTTTGAAGCTGCTGATTGGGTGCAGCAGTGTGGCTGTCCCTGGTGGCATCACATTGGCTTCGTCTTGTGACGTCATACCCCAGTATTTACTCAAAGGCTGAGTGGCAGGATCCAACATGATCAAACATCATCATTCTTTCGAGCATATGGATTTTTAAGCGTCTGCAAAATAACTCCTGAAATTTCATAATAATATGAAGTGACTGGATAAAGGATAAGGGGTGGTATAAATGGTTTTATTAATTAGTGACCTCCTGTAGTTCACAGTTGAAAGCTGAAAGGAAGAAAAGACTCATGGGGTTCACGGGACTTGACGTTTCATGTGAAATGGTGAAGCACACACATACAGCCCACTTTTTCTCTTTGTTTTTTCTGTCCTGGTGTAGACTAGTTATGGAAGAAAACCAAAGTTAGAGTAAGTTTTGAAAGAATAAAAACATTCAGGGCAGCCAGAGACTGCAGGAGCAGGAGCAGACAGTTATTACACCTCTACTCTGGTCACTTTGCAGGGTTAGTGTTTTGGCACAAGACCACTGTTGATATTTAACAACGATAACTTTGCAAAGTGGCGTGAACGCTATGCTGTTTTTGAATATACATCTCCCCAATTTAAGAACACGGGAGCTACAATTTATCGTCTTAGGTGTACTTAATAAATTCATACAAATGCAAGTGCGGATGTTTTGCAAATTAATTTGTGCAGTCCGATATATTCATGTAAAATTTATATTGAGGTACATTTAATATTTTCTTGTTGTCCTGGAGAACTTGAAAAAACAAGAGAGGGTTTAAAATTTGTAATAACAACAGTAACTTTATTTCTTTACTTTTTATTGCCCGCATTTTTATTTTTCACGTCTGAAGTTGCTCTGTTGATTATATCATACACCAATCAGTTCATAACTAACAACGTGAAGCCTCAGTAACAAAGGCTCGGTAGCCTCATACCCGGCACTTCAAAGTGTCCTCATTATTGTGAGGAATTAGTCGGAACATTTGAACTAATTGCCACTAATTGGCCGTAATAACCGTGTGCCAGAACAGGAAAAAGTACTGATTTAGATGATTAAGAATGTCTTGCGAAATTCCGTAATTAAGGAATGCATAAGCAAGATTTACCTTGGATGCAGAAAGATGCTGTAATTTTAATTGCCTCCGATTATGCACCCGCACCTCGGCTATCATCCGAACAATCTATTTTAGCTGTAACATTTAGTCTTGGACTATTTGACAATATTGCTTCATTAAAATTGGATTGGATTGTTTTGACGTGTGTATTGTGAGGGTTCTTTAAATTGGACTAGTGGGCTGTAAATAGAGCAGATTATCCTGCAAGGACATGCAGGCAGCCGTCAAATATTCAGAAGCCAGAAAAATAATAGAACTGGTGATTCCTGTGACAAACTGGCACTGATCTGTATGCCGCTGCAGGCTCCACACTCTAGGTGCTGACCCTAGCTCCCGTTTGGCAGGTCTTTGCCTCGCGTGCACCATCATTGCTATGAGAAAACAAGTAAATAATGGTTGTTTAATGCAAAAATATATATAAAAAAGAAAGAAAAAAAGAGAAAATTTAGAATTACACCAGAGTGAAGCAGATCACAGCGCTACAACCAAGCGGGGCTGCCACCAGAAGACGCTGTGTTTCCTTAATTCCTATAGGTCATATGGGTTGCATCTGCAGGCACAGACTTCTGCGGCATCTGGCACCCGACATTAGACCGCCCCGCAGGACCTCTGCACTTATTCGCTATTTTATCTATTTGAATGTTTTCACAGGGTCGAGGCGTCCACAGATTGTGTAAGTAGAAGTTACTGCATCGATTTTAATTTGTCACTGCTTGCTTATTTATTTATTTGTTTATTTATTTATTTACTTTTATGCAGCCTGTAATTTTGTGAAATTGCTAAAAAAAAAAAAGAACAACAAAAAAACAACAAACAACTTTATTTATACTAAAATATTCCTCAGTTATAATAGATAAATAGATAGATGTGTGTGTGTGTGTGTGTGTGTGTGTGTGTGTGTGTGTGTGTGTGTGTGTGTGTGTGTGTGAAATCTCATTTGTGAGGAGGAGAATCCCACCTAAAAAGTGAACACAGTGTGGAAAAATATTTTCTCGTGCTCCTGCGCAAAATTTTACAAATGAGGTATGATTGGGTTAAACTGTGATGTCTCCTTAAGCATTAAGGCAAGATGCTACTGAGGGCTACCTGGCGTTGTGCTGCAGAAGAGTAGCTATTTGAACGCCGTTAACTTCGCATGAGAGCCTCTCCTACTCCAGACTCTATTTTTTTTCTCCACTGGGTCTCTTAGACGAGTGTGTGCATCTGAATTTAGGTAATGCGCTCCTTGCGTCCAATGATATCAAAAGAAAAAAAAACGAGGGGGTTAATCATTTACGCAGCCACTTAACACGCGGATGTGTATTTATTTACTTATCAGTATCAGTCATTTTCCCTCCCCGCAAGTGCACTTTTGCATGTCTGAGTACGATAAGGCATAACACAAACAATCCTGCAATCACTGGAGGCCTCTCATGGCCATTAAAAGTCAGTAGTTCAACTGAGGAGTGGTTCTCCAACTCTCAAGTCCATATAGGCCTCCTTTCATCAAGAGGCCCTCGTAAACATCACTACAGTTAATAAAGTGTATTGTGGTCACTGCAATCTCAAGGTGCAGCCACGTGTTCATCAGCAACATCAACAAGTCCTAAACTCCAAATGCAGCAGCTGCAGCGTGCTCGGCCACCGCCTGCAGCCTCCGGGATGAACATTTATGATCATGTACGGCGCTTATGTTATTGTTAGAGGGAGGGGAGCACATGTCTTGTAAATGAAATTACGCTCGACGAAAGGAGGCTAGAGCTGTTTTGTATTGTTGGCGATGCCCCGCCTCTGATGGTAGCCTTAAACCTGGCACCCAGCTAAAACAAACCAAAGCCAGCACCGAGCTCCCACTCAATCCAATTAAGGCGGACTTGAGGCGCTCTCTTACGTGTTCATCTACCAGGATCGACGTTGAGACAACAGGAAGCAGAGGGGCTTTGGCCAAAAAAAAAAAAAAAAAAAAAGGGAGAAGGAGAGATTGCCTTGCCTTCTAATTTCTCCCTCTCCAGCCCCAGAACAATGTCGATGAGCCCTAAGCATACGACTCCTTTTTCTGTTTCCGATATCTTGAGTCCCCTTGAGGAGAGCTATAAGAAAGTAAGTATGGAGAATAACAACTTGGGGGCACCTCTCACTTCTTACCGGCAGCCGCAAGTCTCACAGGCGGCGATGCAGCAACACCACATGGGCCATAATGGGACTGTGTCTGCGGCTTACCACATGACTGCGGCAGGTGTTTCTCAGCTGTCACACACGGCCATGGGGGGCTACTGTAACGGCAACCTGGGCAACATGGGCGACCTGCCGTCTTACCAAGATGGCATGAGGGGCAGCGCCACGGCCACCGGCTGGTATGGAGCCAACCCAGATCCGCGTTTTTCCACCAGTGAGTATCCTGCACCTGTCCTTTGACTCCAGCTTGGAGTTATCACAGTCAGCACAGAGCTGAAATACAGATTTTTTTGTGCATGTTCCGCGATGCTGCATTTTAGGACTTGCTATACAGTTTCTACAACATTTGCGGGTGTTTTTTTCCCCTTTTTTTTCTTTTTGCATAAATCAGGCACTCTTTTAAGTTTCCGTTCTTTATATGTTATCATTAAGGGGGACAAAAATCACAAAAATTCTCAAGTTTTTAATCTACCGGACTGCAAAATGTGTGAAGATTCTCACGGCAGCAAAATACGCGAATAGATTTCTTTCGCATCCAGTAGTCATAGCTTTGCTGTCATTTATGAGCGGGTCCTTGAATCTAGTCGATATAGTTTGGCAGTTTATGAGTATTTTTTGACTTTGACACGTTTTGAGCATTTGTTATTGCAAATAAAAGTCTCTGCTTCTTTGATACTTATCGTGATATCTAATCAGATCTTACCAAAATGCTGATAATTGGGTAACAATTTTTTTATTTTCATGAACAAATATGATTTGCAGTTGCACTGATAAAACGATAAATTAACATACAGTCAAGAGCTGTGGTTATATCTTAAATAGTGTGGACTCAATTTCAGAAGTCCACGCTAATTTTGCAATTTTCCCTCCATATAATTGTTTGTCACTGTAACACCTGTGAAGTAAACCAGCGTTTCATTTGAATTATTTTGTTTTCTCAGTTTCCCGCTTTATGGGCTCATCGTCGGGGATGAACATGGGCAGCATGGGCAGTCTCAGCTCCCTGGCAGACGTGGGTAAAAGCATGGGCTCTTTGTCAACCACCCCGAGGAGAAAGCGACGAGTGCTCTTCTCCCAGGCGCAGGTGTACGAGCTGGAGCGACGTTTCAAGCAGCAGAAATACCTGTCGGCGCCGGAGAGGGAACACCTGGCAAGTATGATCCACCTCACCCCGACCCAGGTGAAAATCTGGTTCCAGAATCACCGGTATAAGATGAAGAGGCAGGCAAAAGACAAAGCTTCCCAGCAGCAGATGCAGCAGGACAGCGGCTCCTGCCAGCAACAGCAACAGCAGTCCCCCCGGAGAGTAGCTGTGCCGGTGCTGGTAAAGGATGGGAAGCCGTGCCAAGGCAGCGGCCACACGCCCACATCCTCCGCACAGACACACCACCAGCAAGGGGGCAATGTCATGATTATGTCCAACAACACGTCCGGCCTCGGTCAGCATCAGAGCCAGCAGGTGGGAAGCACAGGTCACTCTCCAGACTTGGCGCAGCACTCCTCCAGTCCGCCCTCACTTCAGAGCCAAGTGGCCGGCCTCTCCCACCTCAACTCCCCAGGCGCGGAGTACGGCTCGGCCTTGCAGTGTTCAGCCCTGTTATACGGCAGGACATGGTGACAAGAGGCGCCGACTATGATTTAAATCTAATTTAATAAAGAAAGAAAAGACATTTTTATGTTAAGGCACGGACAGTTTCAATGTAAATGTGCGCACTTGAGCAAGAACCGAGTGAAATCGAGCTCTTCTTGATTTTTCCCCCATTTTGAAAGGAAGTGTGACTTCTGTGGAAGAACCACTTGTTCACAAACTGCGGATGTAAAAGTCTTGGGATTTATTTATGTAAATTATATTGACACAAAAGAAGAATCAGCAGTCAAATAGGCCCCATAGTTGGGAAAGCTGAACCCGAACAGGGACGCAGATAGACTACAGGACTGCTGGGTGCTGTTAAATTTCCGTCCTCGAACACAAATGTGTTGACTCTGATTTATAATAGAATTTAATGTAAGCCGTAGATCTAGCTTGTATATTTCAGTAAAAGGTTTGAATTTTAGCTATTTGTTGTACAAAGTTTTTGACGCTATTGCCGGTTTGTTGTCGTTTCACTGGTATTTGTACGTTTTATTTCTTTGTAACTTATATAGATATTTGACTTACAACAAAACAGTCCTATTAATAAATTATGGAAACCAAACAGTTAAACTTTGTTGTGAAACTAAATGGCATAAATTATTATTTAGGTAAAGACAGCAAAAGAAAAACGAGAAAGCTCGTTATTATTATTATTATTATTATTATTATTATTATTATTATTATTATTATTATACGGCATTCTATTAGTACGTTTTCCCCTTTCTTGAATGGAGAATTTTTTTAAAAAAATTTTTGTTTGTTTGTTTGTTTGTTTTACAGATTCTTGGGTAAATTATTAACGTTACTAAAAAGGAAAGAACGAACAAGCCACTTCAAGTTTGCGAAACAAGTTCAGATTTGACGAAGTGAAAAAACTAAATGCTACATCAAGGGTCGGGCTCTTGTTCTGACACGACAGTAAATACTGGGCCCTATTTTGTCTCTTTTATTTCCTGACAAATCACACACCGCGCGGGCTTATCGTTTCAGGCTGCAACCCACACAAGCATGCCCTGCAGAGTAAACTCAGCCTCTATGTGCTTTTTTTTTCTTTTCTCTTTCTGTGCGTGTGTTTTCTCTCGGCGTGAGTCAGAAAGGTAAGGCCCCTCGGCTCCCAACATCAAACACAAGCGCTGCTCAAAGGGCAGCTTATCGATGAAATCCCTCACCAAACAGCGCCGTATTCTTCTCAAAGGCAAACTGTCGACGCGGGGCTATCTGCTGGTTCATCAATAATCAATCCGAGAATTGAAGGGAAACTGCGAAAGTTTGTTTGTGTCGGGCATCAATAACAAACTGCCTCCACAAGTTTTTTTTTTATTATTATTTTATAAGATTACACTGTAGATTTTTTTAATCCTCTGGGATATTTGACATTTGGAGATACCTTTCTTTCCGAAATAAAGAACGCACCCTGTAATTTATTTTCCTTTAGTTGTAGGGTTCGGTAAATAAAAGGTATAATAATCATTAGAGACTATTCTCCTGCCACCTAACAGAGATATAGGTCTTAAACAGTAAACAATGTGGTAGCTAAGCGACGGGGTTAATGATGGGCGATTTTCGTTTATGGCTTGAACGGGGTAAATTGTCAAATCAGCGCTGTCGTGTGTCATAGAGCTATAATTTCTGAGCCTTTCAGTCTGGATACCTACTGAAAATTATTTATCGCAAAGGCTCTTTTTTTATTTCTTTGGTTTTTTTTATCCTTCAGCCTCTTCTTGGTTTCTACTGCCTTTCATTTCTGATGCTGCCATGATTTAAGTGAAGTTTTAAAGTAGATACTTTAATAAAACTTTTCTGGATGTTTATCCGTTAACTTGAGACAAATGATCATTTCTGCACGTGGTCCATCTGAAACCCTTTTTCCACTTGTAGGCGGTCTGGCCCTTCCGATCCGGCTCCACTTTTATTTCCTGCAATTTAATTGATTCGTGTTTTGGAAACTTCTTAAATTCTGGACCAACATGTGTTTAATCAGCCAACCCAGACGCTCGCAATTAAACCTCCCAAAAAATGAAGTTACACTCTTACTGTTTAAAGCCACACAACTACGCTGGTCTAGTTTGTATTTGACCCCTGTTTTATTGTATTGCCTATTTTTGTTATATTCTCCCCCTTTCCTCACATTAAGAGTGAGCACTGTTAGCCACAGTACATGCAGCTCATGTTACATAGTCACAGGTCTTAGTCCGCAATTAGACTACAAGTTGTGTATTTTTGTGTCATAGTCCCATTTTACCACAAATTCTGCAAAACCCTGACGACGTGGGTGCAGCAGTGCTTTTTGGTTCATTGAGGCTCCTGTTAATACAAATACAAGAACATAATAAATAGATTTTCTACAATTTTTAACATCCAAAATTATTTGTATTTAGCCAACAGATATCATCATATAAAAAATGTGTTGTTCACAAAATTAGGCACTAAACTCACGCCTTTCGACTCACGCAGTGGGTCTGTCCCTTGAAGCCAGAGAAAGATACAGTTTAAGGCCACCAGGCAACCCCTAGAAAAGCAATTTCGGGGACTTTATGTGAAATCTTACCAGCATCAGAAACTATCTTCTATTAGGTATTTTGTAGAGCAGGTTTTGTTCGGGAGAGAAGTGAGAACTTTGGGATTACATTAACATGTCTTTGGCGCGGTGTGTGGTCTTTGTGTGCAGCTTGTAGCTGTTGAGAATGACTTGTTGGAAGCGTGTGTGCTCTCATCGCTCTCTTTTGTAGAAACCCACAGTGCAACTTCTCAAGTCCTCCTGGCTTTATTGTGGGGTGTCTTCATGAACCCCAAGCAATTAGTCTCTAATCTCAAGGTAATCATATTTGAGTTAGAGACTAGCTGGTGAATTTCATTCGCCTGTGTGATCCCCAGGAACCCAGTGTGTGCGTAGTCAATACTCAATTTAAAGTTGAAGAGGACATCATATGCATGTATGTCTTAAAACTGGCATTGCATTTCTTACACGAGAGACTAAACAAGCATAAGCTGATTTAAATTATTATAATATTTTTAATTGCGTCGGAAGTGGAACAGAAGCAAAAGGTGTCGTTTGTAGGAATTTCATTGTTATATATATATAGAGAGAGAATTTTTTTGGGGGGAAACAATCACGAATGTGAGAACAAACGTATTTTCTGCTTTCCCTTAAAATTAATAAATTGTGGACTTATTTTCAGAACACATTTACCGTTTTACTGGAAAAAATCTAAAGATCCAGTAAATATCGACATGGCTGTGAAGATACATAATAGCTAAATTGCATGTCCCCAAGATACAGTGTCCCTTGCAAGACAATTATCAGGATCTTGTCACAGCATTTGCTCCAAAACGAAACATTCACAGATTTGACGATTAAACTTAAACTCCCTTCAAAAGTTGTTTATATTACAGAAAAATCAAAAACGAGTAATGCACATTTAGATTCGCTATTAATATTAACAGACCTGCAGCCAACAAACAAAAACACAAGTCTGTGGTGATTTTGTTCATTGGTGTGTGATTGAGTGTGATTTGAATATGTGAAGATGGAGCAGACTATATCGTCTCGGCAGTAACACTGATCTATTAATTGTTCGTAATACAAATTAAAAAAGCCCATAATGATAATAATGTGTGTGTGTGTGTGTGTGTGTGTGTGTGTGTGTGTGTGTGTGTATGTTGTGTGTGTGAGTGTGTGAGTGAGTGAGTGAAACAAGTGTTTTTGGTGCGTTCTACTGTTTTTGCTCTGAGGGAGATGCTAAGGGATGACATGGGTGCTGTCCACGGTGCTGAAGAGAATACGTCAACAGAAAAAGAGGACAAAGTCTGGATTTATTAAATAAAAATGAATTTTAATAATAGTAGTTTTATAATCTTATATTAAAATGCACGTTCTTCTTTAAAATACAGCCAACCTTGTTCTTCTGTCTTAAGTTCCTAAACATTTCATTGCAGCAGGCTAAAGCATTCATGAGGATTACAAATAGGACAATTACACAGCAAATGCAATCACCCCCCTTGGTAAATGTTATTGTGAGCTAGCAGCAAAAATCTTTAATTGTGCTACGTTTATCTGCTTCTTCGAGCCATTGTGCAAAGAGCGCAAACGAGGGTCATTTGTGAACTGAAATACTTTGCATGCAAAGCGGAACACAAGATGCTGTAATACTTGACCTTTCAGCATAATTGTTGAAGGCATGAAATGCGGCATTCAGAGCTCGCTGAGTGGAGTCTTTTCTTTATCCCTCCCTCTGATGAACAAAGCGCATTTTATACATCTTCGGTGTTCACTTGGCTTTGTTTCTTTTAAGGAAAATTTCTCTGAGACTGGCTGCAATTTAATCTTCATTTTAATAATACTGCTTAGGTGAAAAACGGCACAAATCACACGACTTTTCAATTCAATACTTAATGGACTTCATACTCATCCGAAAAACCGAGGAAACTTGTAAATAGATGCTCTTGTATTTTTTGCATGAGTCAAAAAAAAAGTCTGTAAATGAATGATGTTTGACAGCTGGGGTTCAACATATTCCTCAAAGACACGCAGGTAAGGCAGAGACTTTTGCAGCGCCTCTCACGTTGGACGTTGCTATAAACCCCATTAGGGCCACTGTAAAATTGCAAGAAGTTTCCTGGTTCAAAATTCACAAGGCAAAAATAAATAAATAAATAAAATTTTTAAAAACTCTCCAGATTTTTATTATTTATTTATGTAAAACCATTATAACCACAATTATGTATCTATCTAAGTATGTAACTATCCCCTAAATTGATCAATCTATAATTATGACCTGCTTTAGAATAATTAAGGCAAGTAAAGGGAAAGCAATAAGGAAGGGTCCCAGGTATATTATGTTATTAACAGATTATAAGGCGAGTGTCATCTGCATAGATGTTAAAGTCACAGTGAAACAGGTGTATCAGATTTTTTTAGCATCAGTAATGCATTATGGTTTTTATTAATGTTGTTTTGTTTTTCTTTTGTTTTCTAAATGAAACATGAGGATTGGATCTCTAGAAAGTGGATGCAGATTAGCAGTCACCTTACGATAAACATCTCCTGAAGAGGAGTGTTGGCCTCAGTATCCACTTCCATTGCCTGAGTTAGCTCAGTAGAACAAGAGGTTAACAAAGTAGATCCCACATTTTTTCCTTTCTTTCTTTCTTTCTTTCTTTCTTTCTTTCTTTCTTTCTTTCTTTCTTTCTTTCTTTCTTTCTTTCTTTCTTTCTTTCAAGCAATGTAAGCAAGATTTTGGCTACTTAAAATCCCAATATGCACACCAAGATATCAAGTGTGATTTTATATGGTAGTAATGGTTGACACAAATCACATTTGATTAGGTAATTGTATTAACTTACTGAATTTGTTGTTGTTTTATGTAAATAAATAATAAAAAGAAGGGCACGCAATAGAATATAGAAAAATGTAACTACTTCAGATTTCTGGGCTTACACAGACTCACTGGGCTTACACTAAAATTAGTGACAAAAGGGAAAATGTAATATTGTATGTATTTCTTTGTGGCAAAGTTGACTTATATCAACCAGTTTTTCAGCCCAAGAAATTCTGAATGCAGAACCTAGATGATGTTAAAGGAAGATTTCTAATAAAGCTACAAAATCATATTTAATAGAAGATGCATTTTTAATTTGGCCTGGTTAGCTAAATAAAGGGAAAACATGTTAACTCATTAGCTTAATAATTTGGTGATTGTTCTTGAAAATATTAGAATCTAAATCTAACCTCTGTGTTTTTATTATTTTTAACCTGGTGTATTGGTGTTTAGACATGAGTACACACCCACAACTTAATTATGTAGATTCACACTGAATACATACTACAAGCCAAACCAAAGTGGAACAGAAATCTGTTGCAAAAAATGTAAACATTAGTTATGTACAATAATATAAGTAATATCTGCTCTTTGAGGGCAGGCAGTGAGGGCATCACACTTTAACCAGATGCTCTCTTCTTCCAAACTAATGAAATCATTTCCAGCCTGTGTCCTTAGAAGACCCAGTTTGGGTTAAGCTCAAGATACATTTAGGAGTGCTTAATGTGAGTAGCATTATATTATCAGAGTGGACCTGTGGTAGGATAAGAATGATGGTTAATAGGCTAGTGGTTTCAAGCTGTAGAAATTGGCGTTTATCACACTGGGCACTCAGAACTAGTAAATCTTAGATTTAACTTAAAGAACATTGTTCAGTGACCATGTTCGCCAGCGGTGTCACCTAACTTCCATTCAGTTGTAGCTTGATGACACATCATGTAAATCTGGATAATCTAGAAACATTTTTGTTTGTTTGTTTAACCAGTCGTTTTGTTGAGAATTTCAATTGACTGGAAATGTTTTTAGTTTAGTTGATTTATCCTGTGTCTTAACTTGAGTATATATAGCTATTAAAGCTGTTTATAAATTTTACTTACTTACTATTGTACAAACTGAAAGAAACAATCAAAGCATATTTTTAAATATGTGCATTCAAGACTCTTGAAAACAAAAGGGTAAAGTTTTGGTCCATATACAGTATAAAAAAGATTGTCAATTTCCTTTACAACCACCTCTCCACCCCCCAAAAAATATATCTTTACAAGCATTGGTAAAAACCTCCAAACCATATTTCAGCCATGCTCCATTAGTTTCTCTGTCCTTCAGAATAGTCGCTAGCCTGCTTTAATGAGTCTGTATGAGCTTATTTCAGAAGAGGAATCTATAAACACTGCAGGGCTACTCTGCCACCCTTAGTGACCTGAGTGGCTATAAACTTTTTATTCATTAAAAAGACATCTTCATTCAGTTTCTTAATATTCCAAAAACACATATTAACCTCATACATAAGTATCATAACCCAGCACAGTTTTTTATGTCACAACACAAAGATCTTTTCTCCAAATCTCAGTCCTTTTCAAAACTGCTCTTCTTTTATGTTTATTCAAACTTTAAAAACAGAAATGTGTTTGTTTTGTGCACTCACTAGAAATGTATCATACTATCTCACATGCTTTTCTACATAAATTATAACAAACCTTTTGACATTTGATCAGAATAAAGCTGAATTAAGGCTTAAGCCTCTGCAAGGGACTGTGTGGAAGGTCCGCATCGGGATAGAAATTCAAGTAAACGTGTGAGTTCGTGCGCGCGCCCACGCTGTGTGTGCTCCCGTTAAACATGCCAATTAAATGAGACCAGACTAAAGCGGAGTTGTCATGTCTGTGTACAGTAGCAGCAGGAGTCCTTTGGAAACCAACGAGCCATCACTAACCCCGTTAACACCAGACCCTCCAGACCGACCCGGGTGCCGCTGCTCGCTCTATAGGCCAGCAGCAATAACTTCTCAATTTAATGAAGGTTTCAATAGTCCAAGGCTATCCCTTTCAAATGGTGAGACCTAAAGTGAATTTAAATTGATTTGCATGCTATAAATACGAGAGCACTTACAAATTATAGACTATAATAAAAAAATTTTTTTAGAGGAATTAACACAAAAAAGTGTGTTTAGTTTTAAAAAAGATGTTAGGCAATATTAAGAGGCGTGCTGGAAAGTAACCAAGTGCATTTACTCAATACAAGTACAAACTTAAAGATACTTGGGCTTACTCGGCGCTCTGTTTTTTATTACTCCGCTAAACTGATTTGAAAGCTAGACCACTTTGCAAATTAAGATTTTAGACATAAAACATCTTTTATTTCGGAAACTACTCATCTTTAAAGTTACCATTATTTCCACTACCTAAAACATTTAGGAGTACTTCATCTAAATAAATACTAATGGTAGTAATTCACAGCTGATAAGGATATTGAGCCTACGTACTTTTAACCACGCTTTATTTTTTTTTACTATTTTAACTTGTTTTGAGTGTGGTATTGCTATATGTGGCACTGATATGAACACTTCTTCCAGAGCTCCATTTTCAGATAAGGAACCTTAAAAGTCTAAATCAGTGGTTACCCCATGTTTCTTTCTGTGTGTGTGTGTGTGTGTGTGTGTGTGTGTGTGTGTGTGTGTGCTTTTTTTCCCCCGGCTCAGTAAGTACCAAAGGCATCCTGCACGTGCTTAAGATGAAAACTTATTACATAAAATAAATAAAAACTTCCCATATGTTCTCAGTAAAAAGGGAAAACTTGATTAAACCGTACTGAATCCATGGATAGTCCTCCAGTCAGTCCATTCTGTGTGTGAGTGAATGGTGGAGTAGGCTGCGTCTCTTTGCAGACTAAAAAAAAAAAAAAGAAGAAGAAGAAGAAGAAAGAAAGAAATTCCTTGAATGTTGCTACACAATAAGCAATCAAGATCCCAAAGCCTGGACATTTGACAGCTTAATGAGTTCAGGCTGCAATCACTTTAAGAAAAGCCATGGTCCGTTTTAACCAGAGCACAGTCTATATGAGCCGAGCTGAGAAAAGGCACGGCGTGTCCATTTAACTCACAGTAAAGACGCACATAACTACAGGTTAATAAAAACACGGGGTGGAGGTGGATGTAAATAGGTCCTGTATATTAGGACCTGTTGAGACTTGCATGTTTTGTTCGGCTACAGGAGGAGGGGTGATATTTGCCCCCCTAATGAAATATGTCATTACGAGGAATTCATGTGACACAAAAGGGGCGACAGTCAAAAATTGCCCCACTGCTGTTCAGTAATTATATAGTTTGCCCTGGCAGCGCCTTCAGGCAGGTGGCTGGTCCATCATGCAAATGGCTTGGCTGTGCCGACATAATTAGCCACTGCGAGCCGCTTAAATTAACAATTAGCTAACATGCAATTCTGTTCACAACGCGGTAGTTCTCCTTTTTGGCCAATTGTCACTGTATGTTATTCCGGTGGCTGAATTGCTCAGTAGGATATAGCCTATGTGGTTTCTTACTTGGTCAATTTACAGGCTAAATGAACGGAAATCGACAGAATAGGGGCTTATATCCTAATCCCCAAAGAGAAGCTGCATGGCAGCCCATTTGTGTTAAACACTTGGTAAAAAAAAAAAGAAGCCTATAACACACATTTCATGGATGTCAAACTGACAGGCAGCTCAATATAGGAGTGTCAGGTGTTGATAGTCAAATGGCAGTTTAACAGAAAACAGCAGTGTAAGTGAGAGTGAATCAGACTCAGAGGCCACATGCTGCGCTTCAGCCAGCCCTAAAGGTTCTGCTTTTTTAACCTCTCCACTGATCCCCTTGCAGCCGGCGTCCAAAACACTATTGCCTTACTGCAGGCCAATCACGGCCCACCCACTCTCTCATTATTCTCGCTGCCCTCCGACATAACACGGGAACAAAGTAGACATTAAGCAACATTAAACCCAGGGATGGGAGTAATCAGGAACCCGTTATCTCTTAATGAAGGAAAACACATGCGGAGCGATACACATAGCGGGTAATCAATAGAAAGGCCTGACAAAAGGAATCGGAGCGCCCAAAAAGGGAAAATGCAAATCAATTAGAATCGTTGTTTGCTTTGAAACCGTTCAGTCTATTTCCATTAATTACATGTTCATTAAAAGTAATTCGTCTAGGCTACACAGCAACAACAGTTGTCTCTCTCCTTCTCCCTTTTTTTAAGGAGTGATGGACAAGCCAATGGCTCCGGTCCAACTCCTTTTTTAGGTTAATCTCACTCAGGCTGGGACTTTTTTTTGGGGGGGGGAGCAAAGCTGCCCCGATAAGTCCATCTGCTAAACTATTTATATTGAGCTAAAATTATATGAAATTCATGCTTGAGTTCAATTTAAACAACTTAGAACCTCCATGTTCATCATATTCATCAAAAAGCAATTTGTGCAACACTTATTTTCACACTCATTTAGTTTAGCCGGCCTATTTGCTTGGAAAACAGTGTTTTGTTTTTTGTTTTTTTTTTAAACAGAGTATTATGTGGAAATGTCATGTTTCACTCTCACAATCAGTATGCTATCTTATCTCCTTTTTTTCCCCTCCACAATCTGAGTTGCTTTTACCAAAGGCCCACAACCTCTTGTTGGTTGCTATAGCATTTTCAAGCACCATTCTGCTAAATCCCAACCCCCACATAGACCTGCTCTGCACACTTGTAATAAATTATCCTCAAGTGAAACGACTAAAAATGAGCTGGACCAAAGCTGGACAGGGCCACTTTACTGAATCACACCTCATAAACATTTTCATTTTTGTGTGACTTGACCCCCAAAGCTTTTATACAGTCAACGCATGTGTCTGGGTCTTTCATCACACATGGTCTAAACCTTGCCAACTCTATGGGGCTACTGTTATTGAAGCTCTTATCTGCCTGCTGATAACTGATGTTATGCAATCACATTTTGCAACCACAGTAGACAAAACCCGTAGGCGGCTAGATGCATCTCTTGCGGAGCATCCTCCTCATCCTACAGTGTGAAGTGCAAACATATGGGCCTGGAACGCTAGTGAGGAGAGTCCTGATTTGTTGATTAATTAAATATGCTCCCCCAAAAATGCCCCCTAAAATCACACATTCACAATGCTGTACCACCAAGTTCAGTGGTGAACAAGTGGAAATCTGAATCAGCCTCTTTATTTCATGAGCCCCATCTTTGCCAAATTGAATGCAGATTGAAAATAATTTTTCAGCTCTTGACTTCAGCTATTCACCACTCTGAATTGGTTTTGCTACTGTCACATTGCCACACAAATGTAAATAAACACATTTTAGTCTTCAAATGATTGTTCAGCTGTCATTTCAGAGATAGTGTCTAATGCGCAAAAATGACAGTGCTAAGTTACTGTAAATATACAGTAATACTGAATAAATCCTCAAATCCCCAATTAATTTTCAGTTTTTCAGGAATCTATGTGCCATTTCAACATTATTTTTTATATGCATTAACCATGCATTAACCATTAAATGGAAATGCACCTCCAGCCATGCAAAAAAAATGTGGCAGTTATAAGGATTTTATTAAAGGAATTGCTTAATATGTTTAATGCTTAATGTATGTACATATAAATGTCTGCAACAACATCTTTAGCACTTACCTCTTCTTGTGGTTTCCCAGTACAGGACCAGTGCCTGCTGTGTTTTGGCAGGAAATCAATACAGGGGGAAAATCTGTTCTAATCATCTGTACATTTACCATCACAATCAACAATCAAAGCCAAGACCTGAATCTTTATTTGTAGGCCTAAACTGAACAATTTTCCCACTGTGAAAGGCAAGCTAAATTAGAACCCTTGGTTCCTGTTAGTAGCTCTTAATGGCTCTGATTTGTGAACCGCTAAATGAGGTTATGTAAATTGATCCTGAATGTAGGCAGAGGCCCCCAGGTGACAGGTGCAGTCAGCTGAAGGTGGGGGCAGGGATGGTGTCATGCATTGAGGAACGAGAGGGTAATGTGGTAGGATGTATTTGCATGGCCACGGGGAGACAGATTTACAGGCTGAAATTAGATAGATCACCTGGAAAAGTAAAAAAAAAAAATAGTTACGTTTATTTTCAACGTTACAATATTATTTTCTCAAGGCTCTTCAGAGTCTCAGCAGGATACATCCAAACAAATAATAGCAATGGAAAGAAGCAAAGTATATTTGTTTAATCAAAAGTTTGGTACTTGTTTACTTTTCCACTTCTATTTCACTGCATTTTAGAAGCAATTTTTACATTATTATTTCTTTTGGACCAATATTTAACATTTATAGATCCAAAACACAAAAAAATGTGTCTTGTTTTAAGCCAGTATATGGACTTTAGGTACCATTTCATGCATTTGTAAACAGCTTTGAGCTTTCTTTGAAGCATCCATTACAGCATACAGCATATGAACAGTTACAGAATAGCATTAACTATAATTCAGTAGTGGACCAGCCACTTCATTGTTACACCTTGCCAGATGTATTGGGTTGGAGCACCTTTTGCCTTCAGAACTGCTTTAATTCTTCATGGGACAAATTCAACAAGGTGTTAGAAACATTTCCCAGAGATTTTGGCCCATATTGACATGATAGCATCACACAGCTGCTGCACATACATGATGCAAATCTCCCTTTCCACCCCATCCTAAAGGTGTTTGTTGGATTGAGATCTGGTGACTGTGAAGACCATTTGAGTACAGCGAACTCAATGTCATGTTTAAGAAATCAGTTTGACATGATTTTGTGGCACCACATTAAAGGGTTGGACATGGGCATTAACAACACTCAGGTAGGCTGTGGTGTTTAAACAATGCTCAGTTGGTATTAAGGGGTCCAAAGGGTGCCAAGAAAATCCCTCCCACATCATTACATTACCACCAACAGCCTGAACTGTTACAGATACTGAAAGCAGGATGGGTCCATGCTTTCCTGTTGTTTTTTTAAAACCCTGCCATCCAAATGTTGCATCAGAAATCAAAACTCATCAGACCAGGCTGCATTTTTCCAAACTTCTATTGTTCACTTTTGGTGAGCCTGTGTGAATTTGCAGCCTCAGTTTAATGTTCTTAGCTGAGAGGAGTGTGCTCTTCTGCTGCTGTTCCCCATCTGCTTCAAAGTTGGACATGTGCATTCAGAGATGCTCTTCTGCCTACCCTAGTTGGTTGCGCAACAGCTTGTTTGAGTTACTGTTGCCTTCCTATCAGTGTGAAGCAGTCTGGCCATTCTCCTCTCACCCCTGACATCAACTAGGCATGTTCTCCTAGCAAACTGCAAATCACTGGATATTTTCTCCCTAAAAATCTCTGTGTGGGAAAATCCCAGTGCATCAGCAGTTTCTGAAATACTCAGACCAGGCCCTCTGGCATGAACAACCATGCCACCTTCAAAGTCACTTAAATCATCTTTCTTCTCCATTCTGATGCTCGGGTTGAACCTCAGCAGGTGACCATGTCTACTTGTCTAAATGCATTGAGTTGCTGCCATGTGATGATTAGATATTTGGTTTAACAAGCAGTTGAACAGGTATACCTAACAAAGAGGCTAGTACGTTTATATCAATCACATCTTCACATCAGAAATTCTTATTGTTGAAAATGCTGTACCTTAAGAAACACACCTGTCTTATCTACATTTATGATTGGGCAGTTAGAGTAATCAACTTGTTTTAAAAAATGACATATTTGAACAAAGCTGTATCCAACAGAGTAAAAACTCAATAAAATTAGCTTCACCTCACTCAGTTAAAACATTAAAATGCTTAAACTAACTGAGTAAAGCAGTAATATATTAGAAAAAATATTCCAAATTAATAATGCATAGTGACAGGAGTTATTGTGCTGCATAGTCACTCCTTTTAAATTTGGCACTGTATGTACATTTTTTGATTGAACTGATTAGGTTTACAATGTTTTACCTCAGAACTGAAATACTTTCCCCACCAGTTGTACATTAAGAGCTTCAACTAAAACTGCTGGGGATGCTCAGAAAGATTTTGCATCCCCACTACATCCCTTTTATTTATGCTTTCTTCATCATTATTCATGACAGATTTCTCATGTTAAGTATTAAGGCACAGACGAACATGATTCAGACAGGTTTCCATAGCTCAAACTGAAGATGTAATAACAAGTGAACTATCAACATACAGCCTCTCAGGGAAAGACTGCAGAGTGATTGAAGCACTCTGACTCACCACTCTTCACTTCAGCCATATAGGCTCTGCTGACTACTGTCTCAGCTGCATGAAGGACAATGTAGGTGGACTAAGTTGTCACTGGTGACTTGGCCATACTTTTATAAGTGTGAGAGCTGACCAGTAGTTAAATGTAACTGGCTTCATTTACTTAAATACAGTAGTTGTGCAATTTTATATTCCACTACATTCATTTCATGGCTGCAGTCATAGCTGTAGCTTTCACTGTGGCTGCAATAGTTCCAGTTTTTTTTGCCATAATTACAGTTACAGTTCTATGTATGTTCATGACAAAAAATAACTAAACATAATCCACAAGTTAAATGAATGAAAGAAATGCTCTTCACTAAAGAAACATCTCTTGGGTGCCTATAGTTGCACAAGACCCACCTAAACTCAAAGTAATTTAAAGCCAAAGTGGAAAACACAAACTGGGTTGTGTATCATCCTCCAGCCCTGTAGTCCG
This sequence comes from Pterophyllum scalare, assembly GCA_024447675.2. Classification (NCBI taxonomy): domain Eukaryota; kingdom Metazoa; phylum Chordata; class Actinopteri; order Cichliformes; family Cichlidae; genus Pterophyllum; species Pterophyllum scalare. The sequence goes on from JAMQGT020005145.1 coordinate 35,422, forward strand.
GTTTTAATCTGAAAGACTAGTGCTTAGCATACATAAATTTTAGTTAGTGACTTTAACATTCGTGCAGATGACTCAGCTGTACTCACTCAAAATGTGAATAAACTCTCTCAGTTTTATCCATAATCTTAAATTTTTTTCTGACGTTTGACTTGCATAGATTCCAGTTTGTAAAAGCTAGTCATAGAGTTCCACAGGGATCTGTGCTAGAGCCAATACTTTTCACATTACACAAGGTCCATTAGGCATTTTTTATCTATACATTTTTATAGATAAAATTCTATAAATACTGCATAAAACTTTACTGCCAAGTTGTCTTTATCTTATATGAATCCAGATAAAATAAATCCATTAAAACAGACATAAAGTCCTAAATGACCTGTCATTTTCTACTTCTAAATCCAGATGTTTTTGGCCTTAAATTCTTGGAAACAGTTACTCTGGAAGGCATTACCATGGCATTTGTCTCTATTGTGAGGAACCTAGGAGCCATTTGGGAGCAGAATATGTCCTTTAAATTGATTATTTAAAAATGTCTCAGGCTTTTCACCTTTGCAGTATTGTCAAAATTAGGAACATCCTCTCTCAGAGTGATGCTGAAAAACTAGTCCATGTATGTATTGTTTCTAGGCTTTATTATTCTAACTCCTTATCAGGATTTCTCCATTACTCCCTATGACTGATCCAAAATCAGTATTGGTGGCAACCAGGAAAAGAGATCACATTTGTCCTACAGAATATAAAACTAGAATTAAAATTTGTTTTCTGTTTATACAAAGGCCTTAATGACCATCTTTAAACTCATCTCCTGTGGAAAAAACCCCAGGTTTCATTTGGGAGTCAGAATCCTTCCCTGCTTTTAAAGCAAAGTTTAGAGTTAGGGCTGGCAAAGGTGACTCCTTGATATGCTGCTACGGGACCCAGCTGCTAGCAGACCTCCAAGATCCACTGAGCATTGCTGCTTCATTTAACTAAAGTTATATTCTCTCTCTCCTGATGTTTGTGCTTTGTTCCCTCTTTGTTCTTACTCTCTCTGTGTCTTTCTAACTCTGCCTCTTTATCTGCACATTTCTGATCTAAGCTTACTGGTCCACCAAACAGCTCAGTGCTTATTGTATGTTTTCAATTCTCATCTTTTCTCCTCTCATCCCATTGATAAGAGGTAAATAGTAGCCCTCCCTGGACTTGGTTGTGCCACAGGTCTTGTTAAAGGAGTTCTTCCTCTGCACTGTCACCAAGTTCTTGCTCAGCTGGCATCACTGGTTTTCAATTGATAAAGTGCCATGAAATAACTTAAATTGTGATTTGGTGACATTTTAAAAAGCTGGATTAAAAATGAATAATGGAAACCATGTGAACATTGATCAAACACCAGACCTCTTGAATTGCCTCATGCATTCAAATAAACCTGTATTAAGCTGATTAAGCAAATGCACGGGTAAGGGCTCGAGTGCTGGTATAGACTTGCATCTTCCTCTTGTGATTGTAGACTAAATGCAGCAGAAACAGCAGTGTGCAGCAGTAAAAGCCAGTTAATAACTTTATGAGGATCCTTAACACTTTGTCCATATTATTAATGCTCTTCACAGTCAGAAGTGGCTTAAAAAAAATAGCCTACCTGCCTA